>JAQOOD010000001.1:16515499-16767790 GCA_029633175.1 Citrus glauca
ATATAATGTAATATTATGTTATATTTTTATGTTATATTTTTATGTTATATTTTTATTTTATATATTATTTAAGTACTTATTATTAGTTATATTAACTTATTAAATATTAATCAATTTTATATTTAATTTCTTTTATAATTAAACAATACATTAGTTAGTTATATTTTTAATATAGTAAAAATTAAAATATGAATAATGAATTATAATAATTATAATGTAAAAATAAAGAAATAAAAATTAATACTATATAATATTATATTAAACTAAAAATTTGTATTTACTTACTATTATTTTTAAAAAATAAAAAACAAAACACAACCGCCGCATTAGCTCTTTTAATCCATTAGCGCACTGCGCACCCCTTTAATCTATTACAATCGAAAGAAACATAGCATAGTATAACTTTTATAGTGTCCGAATGCAATGGAATGCTGGCTTCCAAACGTGGCCTGAAGGAAAATTATTACTCCATCACCGCCGACCATGTAAGGTGATTGTCGAGTAAAAGACAATTCAAGCAAATCATGGAAGATTTACTTTCCTTATTAAAAAACAAGTCATATCATTTCACTCTCACAGTAACTTGGGAGCTTTATGTAAAAATAAAACTCGTGATCCAAATGAACTTGATCTTCCATTTGAACTGATTTTCTTACACGTGAATTTTAAAAGCAGGGTGATAAAATGCATAAATGAACCATATTTTAATTGAATCATAAATAAATCAGGTCAAAATTCTGTTAATTCAGAATTAATTTGTGTTGATGTTAGATTCTGATTACTCTTTTTACTACGAACAGGATCTCTGCTTGATCTACTCAACCACGATCAGAATCTCTCATTGTATACTTTCTTCTTCAAATATTTCTGCGTACACAGAAACAAGTCAGAACACGCCGCTTGTTTTTCTAGCGTAAACCCTCCGACACTCAAGTCAGATATAAAGATTTTGTGTTCTTGAGAACGCTAGTCATAAATTTCATGGCTTCTTTCAGATATTGATTATTGAATGTTCTTTCTATATCTCAGTTTCCGTATTGGAAAGTCTAATCCTTTTACCTTCGTTGGCCACCTTTTTATAGGCTTTTCCTGAGTTCAAACTTTCCCTCAATCCACGCTCATTACCTTCCCATCTCTCAGAAGTGGATGCTTCGTTTCCGTAATCGTGAGTGGTTGTGTAGTCTCCGTGCCTTGATTCTTGGGTTGGAGTGTACGCCTCGCTAACAATACTAATGCACCGGATCTCCTCGTCTCAGCCATTAGCAGGAGACCGCCCTTGCTGATGGCCTACTTGTGAACGAGCAAAATATTCCTGCGTTTGTTCTCCTACTACCAGACTTCTGCTCATCAAGATTAGTCTCGTCGAAGTACATCCCCCAAACACCGTTTATTAAATAAAAACTCATTTTGATTCATTTAATTCATTTAATAGAACTAATAAATGAATCGAATCGAATTTAATTTGTATTAGTTTACCATTAGTTTACCTTATAATGAATTCATAATAAATTGAATTGAATATAGATTTATTTATAAAAGTATAATTCATAAACAAAAATCAAGTAAAATAAAAATATAAAAATATTACAAACTTAACATCCTATAAAATACAAATTTATTCTCATTTATAATTACTATATTAGTCTTCAAATTTAAATTTTTTTCATATATATTTAAGGATAGATATGCAATTTAATTAAATGAATAAGAAACAATTTTAAACAAATAAATCATGTTCGATTTGTTTATAACTCATTTATTAAATGAATACTAAATAAATAAACCAATAAATGTCTTCAAACTTGAATTCTATTTATTTAATTAAGGAGTCGAATTGAACTTATTTATTTATTCAACAAATCAATTTTTTCAAATTCAAATTCATTTAATTTACATCGAATCAAATATGAGTAAATGAATTCCAACTCAAATTGCCACCCCTCTACTGAATCAACTAGCAAGTCAACAACCATCTCTTTATTTATTAATTTTTTTAGCGATTTCAAAAAATAAAATTAATTTTCTTATCCCTAATTACATTATAATTTCTAAACTAGACTACAGACTACAGATGGAGTATAAACAAACAGACACTAAGAAATATCTTTTTAATTTTTTGCAGCCACGTGCGGAATTAAACACCTTAGCAACCCCCCGGGCCGGTGCGTGAATCACACCCCTTTTATTATCTAAGAAATGATGAGTGAGCTGTCACCTCATGCCAAATGTCATGCTTACCTCATTAATATTAAAAACACAAAATTCAAACGCGATAAGCGTAACTTGATTGAAATTATTAAGAACATTGCATTTCGTTCATAGAGAATAGTTCAAGCTAATTAAGTTGATTTATAGATGTTTTATAATTAAGATTCAGATAATGTAATAAACAGTTACATAAGTGTTTAAAAACGATTAACGGAAAAAAAGGACAAAATCTATGTATTAAAATATTGAATAGATGCCTCACTTAACAAGCCTATAACACATTCTACTAGGAATACTCCTCAACTCTTTCGTAACATATTATATCTCGTTGGCTCTATCTCAAACTGATACAATAACAAATTCTTTGAATCTTTACAAAGATTAGTCTATGGCAGATGATTTTCCGAATATGAAGCTTAAAAGCTTCAGATTTACATGATAACCATCCTTTAATAAATTAAAAAATAAATTACAATAAACGTATATTTAGATGAAAATAAAATACTATAAATTAAAGTTTGTGAAAAAAAAATTATCTTTTCTTAATTATTGAGTAACACGCTCATTAAAGTCCAAACCTAGGACTTGAGCTCTAGGAATATTATTCATCATCATTCTTGAACATCATAAATTTTGGATTGAAATATAAATGTCTAAGATAGGTACTTAATTTCTATTTTGAATATAATATACAAGACAACCAAGTCTAACACATAGTATAAAAATTCAAATTAATACCAAAATACAATTGAAGTCCACTAAAATTTAAAATAAATTTTTTTAAAAAAATATGTGTTTTTAACGTTAATAGAAAGATTCAAACTTTCTTTGGGTACCAATCAATCTAAACAAAAGCTGTGCTAACCAATCGAACATAGGGTTTAATTTATTTTATTGATTTAGTTTAGAATAAAAGCATCCGACTAACTAGTTTGACATTAATAATAAAATAAAAATGATGATAGGTCCTTTCTAGAATGCCGCATTGAATCACGTTTTTTCAAGTTTCAATGTTGAATGAGGGTGTTGAGTGTTGACCCACTACTAATTACTAAAAGTGTAATTTGTTAGGCGTTTATTAACACTTAGATAGAATATATTAATATAATTACAGATACATCATCTACTGTTAATATAAAAATACATATGATGTCGGTATTAAAGGATAAATATGTAAAAGTATATTTAAATTTCAAAATAATTTAAATATAAGCTGAAACTTTAGTGATGTCTGGGAAGTATTGACTGTCACAATCTATTATCCAGTGCTTTGCAATACTCGATGGATAAAAGAAAGCAAAAATCTTAGCTTTATCTTTCACATAAATAAAATCCAACACCAATTTCAGCTTTCTAAAGCTGTGAATGAGTAGCTCCTTTTGTCCAAAACTTCATCAAGATTGAAGGAGAGTTTAGGTTCTATTATGAACGATATGAGTTCTAGTGGTGGTCCAAGACTTCCACGAAGTGAGTACCGGCGGTGAATGGCTTCAGCCGCGACTGGAATTGGAGTGAGAAAGAGGTTAGTCTTCCTTTGTGACAGTTCGAAGATGCAAATCAAATGCAATTGATTAGTTGTTAATTTTTTTTAAAGAATGGTTTGATTCTAAATTACTTACAAATGAAAATGGGTTTTTGAAATTTGATTTTTTTTATGCATGTTGATCTCAACAACTATGGTCTCTAATTTCTTTTTCTATTAATCAAGTATACTAAGTTGTTGTTCTGATTGTTGTTCATCTTTTTTTCTTTTTCTTTATTTTTTAATTTTAAATATTCGCTATGTTTTTTGTCTTTAGAATTGAAGGGTAGTTATTATGTGTTTTTGTGTTTGTGTTTGTGTGGCAAAAATTTGTGCTGAATTTACATGTCTAAATCTAGACGGCGATTTTACAGAAGTTGTTTTTGGATGAAAGTACTTTCTATGAAAGCATCTATATAAGAGTAATTGCAATAATTTATTGAAAAACTGTTGAACTCTTCCAAAAGAAAAACATACATGGTTGAAATTCTCTCATATGCAAACCTTTTATGTAGCATATTATCTATGATGGGCTTTCTCTTGATATTTGCAAATTAAGTAAGGGTTTTGATAACTAATTGTTTTGACACTTGATAATATTCTACTAATGAAATAAAAGAAATTATATATAGCTTTCTAATTTATATTTATGTAGTTTTCCATTAATGGAAGAGCTATTTCATAGCCGTAGCAAGATTCTTCAAATCTTCGTTATACCGATTTAATGCTTACTAATTTTTTTATTACAAGTTGTCATGTTGGTAGCACATAGCTTACAAAAGAGGAACTAATTTATGGAAATCCAAGCAGAAAGTATTTTTTATGATATGATGTTCTCATTAAAAAAAAAAGATTATAATTGCTGTGGTACTTTTATCTTATCTTGATCTATTTGGAGTTTGAAGTATATCAAATTTGCTTTTAGAATATATCTTTTAAAAGACAACTTTAATTTTTTTTCTATTAATTTTGAGCTCATCAGAGCATGTAATGAGAGGAAGCACCAATAGTATTTTCAATCTCATGTATTATGACAATTATTTGCTTTTACACATAGAAAGAGATGTACGTATCAATTCTAAGTCTGTCAACTACACAGAATTTGAAGTGTTTTTGCCTAAAACTTAAACTCAAATCAACAGAGTTCATATTGTAATCTTGCTTGATGTCTTCATCTTGAATGATTATTATTGATGGTATAATTTTCTTTAAACTTTGATGTAGCTTATCTTAATTTATTAATGGTTTTTTATTACTTATGATATGCTGTTGTTTATAACTTGTAGCCATGTTTACATGGTGACCGGGCCTGTGGTAGCTGGAGATGAAATTGATGTAGCAACAATAATTCTAGAGTAATACACTAGCGTAAAGAAGATGTGGTGGGATGTCAATGTCAAGGATGCTTGCTTTGACAAGCCTATAAAACATGCTAAGGAAGTGAGAGTTTATGTCGTGTTGCCATGGCTCATTTGTTCCATGTTTGATTGATAGGATGTGTTTGAGCTTTGAAAATCTATAGGGTTGAGAGAATGTTTGATTTTGATTATGTTGAATGCTTCTATTGATGATATTATTGAAACAGATGCAAAGTTTTCTTAAGTAGACGATGAAGAATAAATTGTGCTTTGATGATTTATTTACTTGCAAAAGCCTCCATTTATAGTTTTTGCTGCTGTTCAAATTATTAACATTTATTTACAACGATTATAATGGCAGCTTCATTTGTTTTTGAAGAGTTAATTAATAATAACAACGTCAATTAATTTCCATTGATGGGTATTGTGGTCTTTCTAATGTTGTGTGATTGCAGCCAAACTTATTAACCATCAGTTCTCAAAGTTTTATTTGTCAATTAATTATTTAGGTGGGAAGGGTATTTTAGTAACTTTAAAAGTCCACCGACGGTCAATCTAACTCATAATTAACAGTAGGGGTGGTGTCTGTAATTATATCAATACATTCTATTTAAGTGTTAATACGCCAAATCTTACGAGAGTCCCTGAAAATTATTCAATTACGAAACTCAGAATGTCAACACAACAATGTCAAATGTTAATTTTATTTTATTAGTACTTGGTATTATATTTATTGAATTCAGGTTTTTTACCTAATCTATCCACCCATAAAAGTGAATATTGCCCCAAGTTAAGATAGAAGTTAAATATTTTACAAGTAAGACAAAAAAAAAGGTTTTATGAAGGAGAGGTTAATTCTTTTTTCTCCTAATCTATGATTTAAACAACAAATCTTCATTAATAATACTCTCGACGAGATAATGACTTTTAACAGTTATTATTTTACTCTTTAACAATTATTTTTTCACACAGTCCTAACTACTGAACTTTTTAACGACAGTGACTTTTAATTATTAAGATCTCTAACAATCTATTTCTCATTTTAATAAATTATTGTATTAAGCTATGGCCAATCTTTTACTATCAGCCAAACTTTTACTATTATTTTTTTAAAATGCCCCTAGATTTTGTTTATTTGCATATTATACACATAACTTACATGGTTTCATTAAAACACCCTTGACATGAAGCAGTGGCACTAGGAATAACAATGGGGAAGGGACCAATTTCCCCGTATTCATCTATAATATTTTATATTTTTTTTTATCCCCTTTCTGTTTCTGTTAGAATTACTTGAGAGAATTCTCATCCTCTTTCCAAATAATAACAGAGGATCTCCAAGGGTCCCCGATTCCCGAATAATTAATATATTTTTTATTTTTCGATTTTGAGTTCATCATATTAAAATAAAAAATACAAATAAAAGTAAAGTTTGAAATATATCTTACATTAATATCCATTATAAAAGTCACATACATTAAATTAATAAGTAGCGTAGTATGTAAGGAATACAAACTTCTTTTACAAACTATCGTGAATAAATTAATTGTCTAATGTAAAATTGTTACAAATAAAATCGAATTTCAATTCAAAATTAACTTTTTCAATGGTGGCGTGGGCACTTTATAAATGTGGACTATTCCCTTTACCGCACAATAGTTAAGTCGGAGCAAATCAAGATCGAATATTAGATTAGATTAGATTAGATTAAATTAGATATTAAAATTGTGATTTGATATGGGCAATTATAACATTTAAAAATAAATAAAAAATAGATTTAATTTTAAAACATTTAATGAATATTAAAATTAAAATAAATTTTTTGGGCTAATAGAATTTATCTATTTTTTTAATGTCCTAAATAAAAATTTAGGACTTTAATTAATTAATTAGGCCTAAACGTTTAAAAATATAAATATTTTAATATTTTTATTTTTACTAATATTTATAATTTTATAATTTATAATTTATTTATTAATAATTTTAAAAAATAAAAATAAAAACAAAAATAAAAATAAAAATAAAAATAAAATAGAGAAATAGATAAGGGATGAAGATTTCACCTCATTCCCATTCTCTCTTCAAATAAAAATTAAATAAAAAATTTTTTTACCCCTTCTCTAAAAAAAAATTAAATATAAAATTATCTCTATATTCTCTTAAATAATTATTTTTTTAAAATGCCGTGATTATTTTTGCCATCCGTGCGTGGCACGTACATGCTGGCGATAAAAATATCTTCTCAGCCACGAAGGCACGAACCACCCAAATACAAAAAAAAAAAAAAAGGGTTAGGTATTGGCATTTTACATTTGGGGTTGAGTTGGTTCACAAAATATTCATTTAAATTTAAACCCAGAGGGCTCGAGGGTCGGTGATCTTCAATGGCGTGTGTTCTCACTCCTGCTACGGCCATCCCTGTGCGACACCAGGTGACTTTATCATTTCTTGTAATTTAAAAAATAAAATTCACATCTTGTTCTTATTGTAAATTCCAGATGAGCTGAAGACTTGGAACTTTATTGTACCACATGGGGCTATTTAAAATTTTTTTAATACTCTTTTCAGTTGAATTAATATTAGTTTTTAAATTTTCAACAGAAAGTAAAGATGGCTCTATGTGTAAAGATTCAAGTATAATCTGCAATAATTACGTATCTGGCTGGCGGCTGCAAGATATCAATTTTAATCCATCAGCTTCTTAACAAATAGCAATCATATAGAAAAGGCATTTTGATTTTGTGGCTAATAATTGTTTGTACTCTGTTGCGGCAAATATTTAGGCTTTTAGTTCTGATTTGGATAGCTTGGTGAGCCCTTTAGTAGATTCCTTAATTAACAGAAGGCTTGACGTCAAACCCCGCATTTTCAATGTCCTACAGACCCATAAACCTTTGCAATTTTCACACTGAATGTTTTTAGAATCTGGGTGTTGCTTCCTCCCGTAATGGTGCCGGCAACAAATTTGCATTGGCGTGCTTCTGTTTGCGCTAATGAAGTTGGGTAGTTGGGTGGAAGCTGCTTGGGATGCATGATATCAACGAATCCTAATTTTTTCTTTTTCGTTTTAAAGATAAATCAGTTGACTGCACTTTTGTACTAAAATGATGGCATATAAACCTCATTTCTGCTTCACATTGTATTTATGTCAATTCCTTTTGTAACAATTGATTAGCTTTGAACCCTGGCTTTTATTGCAGGTCAATCGTCTCAGTGTTAACTTCAATTTAACATACACATCATCCCAATTTTACCAGATTACTACTGTCAGAAAATATAGGTGCAATGGGCAGTTTTTAACAACTAAAGCGAAGATGTCTTTCGAAGGAGGTATACTCGAGAAAGAGCCAATTAGAGATGGTGATAAGATTGGTAACTCTTCTAATTTGACAAATTTAGACATATTTTCTTTATTATGCTGTATCTTGGTTATCCAAGAAAAAGGGGTAGGGTCCTGGAAACCTGATGTCTAATTTATTCAAAATTGAACCTGTTCTTTAGATTGTATTATGGTTTATTGTTAATTTCAAGCAATTATACATGAACAACTTTTGAAAAACTGTTATCATGGCAATCAACATGTTCATTAAAAAAATTATTTTTCTGCTTTGTAGTGTATTGAAGTCTCTGCATCAATGGTATTACCATTGTCTTCTTATGATCCCTTTGCAGAGACAGCAACTAATGGCAAGCATAACATAAAAGAAATTAGAGTTGAAGTAGTGAAATGCTAGCTTCTGTAAAATGGTCGTTAATTTACTTTTTCATATTTGTGTAGATTATGGGGTTGTTAGTGTACACCATGTTGGAATCCTCTGTGAAAACCTCGAAAGGTCACTTGAATTTTATCAGAATATTTTAGGTATGGCGCCTTATTCACTTTGAATACATATATATGCTTTATAAATATAAGAGGAAAAAAAGGGAAATAAATAAACATAACCGTTTCAATTTGTTAGGTCTTGAAATAAACGAGGCAAGGCCACATGATAAACTCCCTTACAGAGGCGCTTGGTTGTGGGTGGGCGCTGAGATGATTCATTTAATGGAGCTTCCAAATCCAGACCCTTTAAGCGGACGGCCCGAGCATGGTGGTCGAGATCGTCATACATGTATTGCCATTCGAGATGTGTCTAAACTCAAAATGATCCTCGACAAAGCTGGTAAATTTTCTCTCTTGCACTTGTCAGCCTCAAATACAATCTATCCTTATTAAATTTTCTCTCTTGCACTTGTCAGCCTCAAATACAATCTATCCTTATCTGTCTATTCTTTGCTGGGATTACTATTTCCATTGCTCTTTGACATCTTTTTTTTCCTTTCTATTTTTCTAGGCATTTCTTACACACTCAGCAAATCTGGAAGGCCAGCTATCTTCACACGAGATCCAGATGCAAATGCTTTAGAATTCACACAAGTGGATGGTTGATGACTGGCATCCTTTATCCACAAAGTATGTATATATGTAGTTCCTAATGGCAAATGTACTGCAACTAGCTTATAGTGCACAGCTGCTATAGATTTCCATACGAATGGATGCTGCAAGCAATGCATAGTCAAGAAATAACCAGAGGTGTGTGTTGGTTGGATAATTAAGTTAATAAAGACTTTTGGATATATCTTACTTTTGGATACATATTGCTCTTAAAAATGCTTTGCTTCTGATTACTTTCCATCTTGATTTCAAAGATATCCTTTGTGCTAGTAAGTAATCAATGGCTGAGTGTGGGATCAACCAGAGGACGTCTATCACAAATGGAGGATGGTTTCAGCAAACTTGCTAAGCGAAGCCGGAAACTACTGATTACGTGAAAGTAAAAACTAGTTTATGTACTTCATAATGAAAAATTAAAGTGCGCAATTAAATTTGGGACTTATACTCCATTTAAATACGCATTACAAGGGTGTATGGTAACAATTTCGGATCAATAATTGAAATGAAATGTAATTTCTCCACAAAGACATCTCAGAAAATCATAAATGCATACATTGATTATTACATTTAATAGATTTTCTGAACTTCCACGTGCATAAATCACAAAATAGCAATTACAACCTACAAACTGTTTCAACTCCCTTGTGCCAATCATGTATATTCCTTTCATTTATCTTGATGCGGCATTGAAAGGATAGAAGGAATTAAAAGGGGACACAATTCAACTATCATTTACAGAGATGGCACAGGTGACCTCCATTGCTGAATGGCAGAACGCAGTGTGTAGTTTGGAATAATTGACAAATGCTGGAGCCTAAGCTTTGTCACTGGAGATACATTGTGTTTCTCAAGCCATGCCTTGATTGCTCTATGCTCATAAGTAAATCCATCAGCAGCAATGTATGGATCTTCCATGACTTCCTATATTTACCCCAAGATGAAGCAAATAGAAAAATCTATATAAGATGCAAGCTAATATGGAAAATGTAACTTGTAAATCACGTTTCTGTAATTGACTGTGACTTTTCACCTGAAGGATTGGACAAAAGAAGTGGCTTGGTGCATAAACATTGCTGCTTTCCAACTTTACACAAGCATCTGCAACATCCTTGAGTTTCCTGAGAACCGGCATGACTTCGGTATCAAGATCAGGTCTATCTCTGCATCTAAGGTTTGAACACTTTAATGCAATGCAAGCTAATTCCTCTGTTTCAGCAAGCGGCCAATCTGTTATTGACTTGTCTAAAATGTCAGCAAAGGAACCATTCTTAATGGCACTTTCAACTTTCAGTAGAACTCCATTCGGAAGGCAAGATGTCAATAACTGAAGTATAATAACTCCAAATGCATATAGATCAGATTTGGGACGAATAGTGCCGGTTCTGTGATATTCTGGGTCCATGTAATGAAGAGTACCAGCAAGAATGGTCTCTCTGTACTCTGTGATGTTGTCAGGTATGGCATCTGAAATGAGTTTAGCCAGCCCAACATCCCCAATTTTGCTCACATAATTTCTGTCTAACAAGATGTTTCCCGGTTTCAAGTCTCGATGCACAATAGGCTCTGGCTTTGAGTTGTGTAAGAATGCAAGTCCACAGGCTACTTCAAAAATTATCCGGAACCGAACAAACCAAGGAAGAGCAGGCTTCCCATTCTGATGGTAAATATAGTCCTCCAGGCTTCCATTTTCCAGGTATTCATAGACCAAACAATTGATCTCAGGACAGGCTCCAAGCAGCAGAACCACGTGTGGATGTCGTATCTGGCTTAAAACTTCAACCTGCAAATTGGAATGAAATTTTTATGTCAGATCATATCAATGAACTTGGGATTCACAAAGTATCCAGCACTCATTTTTTTTTTTTTTTTTAACTCCTAGGAAAAGAATATTATTCTTGATCTGATATAACAACAATGAAAGAGAAAATGCCAAAGGTTACCAAAGACTTGTAAAATTTTAATGTCCAAGTAAAAAACGTTTATGCCAACAACATTAAAAAGGTCCTAGTAAAGGTTCCAACAGAGAATATTCTCAATTCAGCCAATGGGCTAGTTTTAGGAATTTCACAACACTGACAAACCTGTCATAAATTATGTCAGTGAAGGGTTTATGAGACCATTGAAATTGAATATTCTATTAAGATACATAAGCAGAAAGAATGGAAAATATCCTGGATGAATAATCATTGTCCATCCCTGGATAAACTATTAAAGGTTCTTCAAATTACCATGACAGCAGGCAAATTATTGAATACATTTTAACACACCACTGTTATTAAAAAATATTATGAGCTATAATTTACCTCCTTTAGAAACTCATCTTCCTTGTTAACTGCATCAGGTGAAACAACCTTAACAGCAACAGGAGTATGATCAAGGCTGCACTTATAAACTTTTCCATACCCTCCTTCACCAATGACATAAAACTCAGAGAAGAAATCAGTTGCTACCTCTATTTCATCCCTATTGTACCTTCTGTACCTCCCATCATTCAATAAGAGTGCATCAACAATTTTTTGCTTTTCCAAGGACTCTTTCAGCATGTTCAATTCAGCAATTTTCCTGTCATAGGCCTCTTTAACAAGAAAAAGTTTTGCATCCTCAACCTCCTTTAGTGCTTGCAAATGCTTTTCTTTAGCTTCGGAAGCAATTTTCCTCAAAGTTTCGTTTCTTTCCACGGCAGCATTTACTCTCCTTCTCTCTTCAAGGCATTCATGAGAAAGTGTATGAACCTTTACCAATGAAAAAGGGCCCAAGGTATGAGATCCATACATATCTTGGGCCATAGAGAATTATAAATTATTTCTTGAGGCTCAAGCTCATGCATTTACTATGACATTTGAAATTGTGCTAGAATTAAGTATAACGCATGCTAGAAGCCTTATTTGGTACTAAACAACCCAAAATATCAAGATCCCCTCAATTTTCAAAATGTCTCGCACCTTGTTTTGGGCATGGACTAGCTCTTCACAAGCTCTTTTATACATGGAAACAGCGGCTTGTAATTCCAGCTGTAGCTGTTCCATTTCAGTCAGCACAGCCAACTGCAAAAATGCATTAAAATTAGAACTTCTCACCACCTTGAGCTGGAAATATTCCTTAAAAAATGCTTTAAAACAATTCACCTGCTCAGATTTTGTAGAGGCTGTGGAATTATGTCGCTCAAGAGAATTAGTTTCAAGGCTATCTCCCGAGTTTTGACAATTACCCTTCACATCTACAGAACCATTTGTTGAAGAACATATACGTGCAACTGCATAAGAATTTGGATAGCTGATCTCGGATGTGAATGATGGTCCAGATTTCTTATCATCTCTGGCTTCCACCGAGGAAGTATATAGGTCGGATGATTGTTCATTGAAGCCACAGGAGCTTTCTCCAAAATCCTGTGGAGCAAGCATTTGTGGCCTTGTACTGGTCACTGTAAGACGGAATGGAAAAAGAAGCAATCAGGAGTCTGACAGCATACTGAAGGCAAAAGAAACTGCATCTAACATACCACTAGTCAACTTGGTATTAGCTGAGTTTGTAATGACTTTGTGTCTGGATACAACATATATATTGCAAGATTTGGGTGCACATTTCAGAACAGTTGTTGGTACCCCTTGTCCCCTCAGCTTCCTAAAGAAAATGTGAAATGGAACTTAGCAGAAGTATGGCAAAAATATTAATTAAGTTCCAAAGGATAAAAAAGGGGAAAAAAAGGAAGAAAAAAGAAATAGAGAGAGCACACAAAGGAATAGAGCGAGAAGGAAATAAAAAAGAGGAACCACTAATACCATATACACATGTAGAATTATTAACAGAAACAAATTATGAAGCAGAGACAGCAATGGATTGTAATTAAACTTTCTTGTTTTTTTATTTTTTTCCCCATTTTCTCTTTGTCTTTATAAATTTAGCAAAACTTGAACAACTATGCTAGTAGATTCAAGCATATAAACCTCCTCTGACGTAAACTCAAGATATTTATTACCCTTCTAGAGCACTTTAAGGCAGGCCTTCTGGAATAGACAATATTTGTCAAACAATTTCATACCTCATTATACAATATGTGGAGCCAGATCCCAAAACTAAATTATTAATCCCAGCCTCAGAAACATATTTTACAAGCGCAGTTGCTGGATTGTCATCCTCTAGCACCAATTTTTCCATCTACATGAGACTCAATATCATTTCATACTCTCTCCCATAATAAATATCAAACATAGAAATGAACTTAAAGTACAAGATAGACCTCAAATTCACCTTTTTTGACTTGCATAGTTTCTTATATGGATCAAAGATTTCCTCAGCCCTTAATTTCACATCCTCCTTATACACTTTCACCACATTCTCATCTAGCTCTGCAAGCGGGATACATTCTCCTGCTATAGGGCACATTCACCAATTGATATTATCAGTCACAAAAAGATTTATTCTTTAACTAGAAAGCTTGTCATCAACAAGTAAATTTTTGGCATGTAGGAGTGCGTTTGGTATCCGAAAGCAACTATCAAATAGCCCAAAGTACCTTAGCCTTTTAAGAAGCAATCGGTTTAAGAAGGAACTTTTCTGAAAACCAATTAAGATATAAGTTTGAAAAATCACTTAACAGATATTTTCCATACCCCAAAATAGGGTTTTGTTTGATATTATATATATAACGAATTCACCGTCACAATTAACTACAACAACTAAGCCAGTCACCAAACCATTAAATCTATCTCTTAAAACCCAGTTTCATTCAAGTTTCTGCAATTTCAATAAATTGAATTCGAAGTCCAAATGCGCAACTCATTATAACATCGTATGAATTGAAGTGATAAATGGACGCGTGATACGTACACGGAGTTGGAATTGAAGTGATGGCGGTCATGACGTGGACTAAGATAAAACGATCAGCGTTGGGCATGAGATTCTCCACGGCCCATCGGACGGCACGTCGACTACCGTTGCCTCCTCCGACTCCACTGCCGCCGTTAACAGCGACTGCTACTGACGTTAGCTTCGCCGAAGCAGTTACGCTCATTTTGGAGGCTTGAAATTTTGAAGTTCGAAGCTGGAGCGAGCTGACGAGGAAACTGTCGCCTTGACTTGTTATTTAAACGAGAGGTAATATTTATGCTGGGTTGACTAATTGGCAATCGAGATGATAGGAATTAATTGATGGTGCGTTTTTTAAAAGGAAGTTAAAATAGATAGAAATTTAAATGAGTTGAAATAAGAATTTAGAATAAATTAGTTATTTAAATTATAATAATCTGAATTATAATATATTATATTTTTATTGATGTGTTTATTTTGTTTAGGTATCGAAATAAATTATTTTAAGTTATTAAAATGTTGTTAGTTAATTGTTGTTATTATTAGGGTAAAAGTTGATTTAGTTATTATATTATGAGGTTAATATTTGTTTTCAATAGATTTTGGGATAGAAAAAGTCAAACCTATTTAAAATAATGAATTTGTATTTTTGGGAGAGATGGGATACCTCACTTATTTGTTGTGTGCGGTGTAGTGTTTCTGAAATTTGGGGGGGAGGTGAGAATGGGAGAGGGAGTGGTAACAATGGTGAAAGGTCAAAACCAAGAGAGATGTCCTTCAAAATAGGCTCCACATTTATAAAACAATAAAATAGAGATTAGAGCTGAAGCTGGGGTACTTGGCGTTCACATTCCAATACTCAAGTTAATAAACTAAAGCTTTTATAATAAAGAGAGTTGGCTAGCCCTCTGTAAATTAGGGTTTAAGGTTGAACAAAACCTATTTTTTAGAATGTGAGTGTTAATGGTGAGTGAGAGTATACCTAGAGAATGAAACCTAGGCACATTTATATATGAAATACCTCAGCTGCCACGTGGCACACCTTTTTTGGTTAACGTCCTTTTACTTTTTTATAATTTTTAGGCCATTATGTGCATGTTTGCAGCGTATCTCATCCTTTGAAAACTTGGCGTGTGCTGGAGAGTGGTCCAGGGTACCTTTGCAGTAGTTGTCTGGTAGGCGGCTGAGGACCACTGTCCTTGAGATAATGTCTTTCAATTTTGGCATAGGTAGCAGATGGCTGTCCCCTCCCTTTTGGTATGACGTTCTTGATTCCTAATTCTGACAAAATCGAATAATATCTTTTAAAAGATGGAGACGTTTCTTACGACGAGTATTTTTGGAGAATTCTCTTGCATCTGATTTGTCGAGTACTTCGAGTTACGCGGGGTACCTCAATTTATGTGGGATACTTCTAATTGTGCTGAGTACCTCTATTTGTGTAGGGTACCTCTATTTGTGTGGGGTATCTGTAATTGTATGGGGTGCCTCAAATTACGCCGGGTACCTCGGATTGTGCAAGGTATCTCGTATCATGTCGGGTACCTCTATTTATCCGGGATACCTTAAATCATACCGGGCACCTCGGATTATGTGGGGTACCTCAGATTGTGCTGGAGTCATTCCATTTGTCGACACATGGTGCTTTACTGCCTTTCTTATTTTTTCCTCAAACAATATCTCTCTAGTTTCTTTTTGACGAGAAATACTGGAAGCAAAAGAAACTCATTATATGAGTGACACATGGCGACGCGACTGGACCGGGGTACCTTGCTTAGTTACTTTCCTTGACTAAACTTTATGTATTGCTGAGTTAAAAAATTTTCTCTTTATCTTTTTCTTTTCCTTTTTTTTTTTGGCGATGAAAACGAACAATTGTCTTCATGTCTCGCTTTTCTTTTTCTTGAGAAGTAGCATTCATCTGACATGTAATTTTAATTTTAAAAATATTAATCTCACGCAAACATCCTTAATTTTTTTTTGTGCAGTGTGCTCTGTTAGGTTTAATTAAAGACTCTTGATGTAAGTATCAATCTTTTATCATTTATTTTGAAAATTCCAAAATAATCTCACATAAAACCAATTTATCTCCAGTAACTTTTTCCTTTAAACTTTCGTCTTTTCTCCTGACTGAATAAATATTGCTCGCAGGTACAAATTTCTTCTTTTATCTTTTTTTTGTCTTCCCTGGGCTTATTCTCTCTTTACTTTCTTTTTTTTTATTTTCTTCTTCTTCTCGTGTTTTCTCTCTTCTCTTTTCTTTCTTCTTTTTCTTTCTCTCTCGGCCGGCGTTCTTTTGGTGTGTTTTCCGGCATGGGTCTCGGCTGCTGCAGTGGCAGTTTTGGCTCCAGATCTGGTCGGTTCAAGGTAATCTTCACAGCTTCACGGTGAGATCCTGATCCGGCAGTAAACACGGAAACCCCTCCTTCATCGTTTCTTCGTTTTTCCCTTGCATTTTCTTCTCTTCTTTCTCATTTTTTTCTCTCTTTTCTTTTTCTTTTTTTGTTTCGGCAGGCGTTCTCCTTGGCGATTTCTGGCATTGGTTTGGTGGTTGTGGCCATAGCAGCCGGCGTCGGTTTGGTGGCTGCAGCTCTTTTCCCTCTTGTTGGTTTGTTTCAGTGGTTGCAGCTCTTCGTTTTTCATTTTTTTCGGCCGGTGTCCTCCTTTGCAATTTTCCGACATCGGTTTGGTGGCTGTAACTTCCCCCCGCGTTGGTTTGGTTCGGTAGCTGTAGCTTTTTCGTTCTTCATTTTATGTATTTATTTATTTTTTCTATATAAATAATTACATGTATTTAAGTTTATTTTTGTTTTTTATACTTGCATATCCTTACCTACTGTTTTTGGTTGCTTGCAGTTTTGTCTCCCCACGATTACCAATCCCAATCCGTCAAGTTGATGAATCACAGGCATCCTTCCTCATTTCTCCTCCTTTAGAGCATTTACAGTGGCGCTATTTTGCATACTCTGAGAATTTTTTTTTTGTTGGTGTTTGCATTTAATGGTTGATGTGTGGTGGGTGGTGCATGGTATGAATATGTTGTTATTTGGGGGATTTGTGGCCTGGTTGACATGTTGTTGTTTGGGGGACTTGTGGCCTCGTGGATATGTTTTTGGGGGTCTGTGGATATGTTTTTGGGGGTCTGTGGACTGGTGGATGTGTTGTTGGGGAAAGTAAATGGGCAAGAAACAAATGGGATCAGTGAGGAAGTGTCGTGTCGTTAAGGCTAGTAATGTTGACAGCCCTCCTGCGGGTTCTTCTTCCCACATCTCCATTAGCGAGGGTGATAGGTCCCTTCTTAGTACCTCTAGGAGTTGTAACTCTCATTCTGGGCTCCTTCCCCATAATAGTACTCCTCGTGTCAGCCCACGCTTTTCCAGTAAACGCCCAACCCCCTGTCCTAAAAAAAAGGTAGGTCATCCAAGCCCAAGGTTCTAGCTCGTTCCTCAAGCCCGCCTCCCTAGTCTCCCTCTGTCACACCTTTAAAATCTGGCTACCTTTATTCCCTAAGCACTAGGAGGGTTACTTTTGGGGAATTACAACAAATTAAAACCAAATACAATATTCCTCCCTCTATCCAGTTTAGGGTACCCCGTGTGGATGAGTGACCTGAGTGTCCGAAGTTTGACGAGATTGCTCTCCACATTGACCTCTTTGATCTAGGACTCCACCTGCCCCTCTAACTTTTTTATATGAGGCTGTTTAGTTATTTGGGGGTAGCTCTTGGGCAGCTATTGTTAACATATATGTTTCCATAATATTGATTTTGATGATAACAAACAAGATTAAGAATGATTAATCTTTTAAGCTCAAATTATTTTATTTTTAAATAAATTTTTAACCTTGCAATGATTAAGGGGGAGCTTTTTATAAATAGATTAAATCTTTATAATATATTTTGTCATCATCAAAAAGGGGGAGATTGTTAGCTTATTTAGCTATAGATATTGATTTTGATGATAACAAATCACATGTATTGATTAAACAAAGATTTATGAATTGTGTTTTTATAATAAGAAAATGAGACTATGAAATCAAAGTGTTTTGTACTAAAATGAATGGGTTTTAAAACCTTTGATATTGTTTTTGAATTTCGGATTTGGACTTATTTGAAATTATTTAAATGTTTTTGGCCATATTATAATTTATGAATTTTTTGGACTAAAGTGAAAGGTTTTGAGAACTTTGAAAATATGGGTATTATATTGAAAAGGACCTTTGTACGAAACAGTAAAATATTTGGGGTCATATCATAATTTCAGAAAATTTTGAGATTAACAAATCATTTTTTGGAAGTTCTGAAATTAGACTTATTTGCAAAGGTTCATAACGTTATAGGTCATAATACAGTTCTATAAAGTTTTGGGGTCAAATTGAATTTTTGGAAAATAATTTCACTGTATCACTGTAGCTTTTTCTGTAGCAATCACTGTAGCAAACGGTTAACCATTTATTTTGAAACGGCTAACCGATAACGTCCAGAAAGCTTATTTTGTCCAGTTTTGTTAAAATGATGATTTTGGAGCAAAACGGTGAACCGTTTACTGAAAACGGTTAACCATTTATTTTAACCTTGAATCGTTTATTGAGAAAGGTTAAGCAAAATTTATTTTGCAGGTTACTGGACACTAACGGTGAACCGTTTACTGAAAACGGTTAATCGTTTATTTGAAATTTAGCCCAATGTTCATCTTGCAAGTCTCTGGAGGTTAACGGTGAAAGGGTAAGCGTAAACGGTGAAAGGGTAACTTGAAATTTAGCCCAACGGTAACTTTGACCAGTGCAAACGGTTAACCGTTTACAGTTAACCTCTAACCGTTTTCTGGCAGACAGTGCATAACGGCTAGTTTTTGAGCTTAAACTATAAAAATTCAAATCCAACTCATTTGCAATTTCTCCAACAAGTAAAATAGAAAAGCACACGAGATATCTTGAGCCTTCAATTTGTAAAACACAAAAGATTGAATCACTTATTGTTCTTCATTTTTTAATATCTACTCATTGAGTGAGTTTTATTGTAACTCTCATTTATTCATCTCAATTGTAAGAGTTTGAGTGTGTGAGACACTTGAGTGAAGAGATTGAGAGATAATCTCTTTGTTGTAAAGGTTCATTGACACCTTGAAGTCAATTGTAAAAGCTTGAAACCTTGGAAAGGCTTGGATAGTGAAATCCTCAAGCGGGTGAGCTTAGAGGCGTGGACGTAGGCGGGGATAGCCGAACCACGTAAAAATCATTGTGTTCGTTTTTCTCTTCCCCTTACTCTTTTAATATTGTGCTTGATTGAATTTATTGTTTTGATTTGATTAAGGCATTAGATTAAATTGTTGTGTGGATTTGCTAGGATAAGTTTTAAAATTCCAATTCACCCCCCTCTTGGGCTGCACACTTGTATTTCAGCTATCCCTTCCTAGGTGGAGGACACTTACGTGCTTACATGTGTTATGTTTGGAGGTATTGAGGCGCGACATTTCTATGCGGGAATTGAGGGGCCTTTTCCAATTCAAAAAGCCTAAGGGTCTCGTTATTACTTACTTTTTTGCTTGGGGTAATCATGGCCATATTGTTGAGGAGGACCCTTCCTTGAAGGAGGGTTACAGAAAGAGATAGTTTGTTGCTGAGGATAGGTGGGGGACAAAGACTCTGGATGAAAAGGGTAACCCCATGGAGGTTCCCAATTCCTTTAATGTGGACTGTAAGTATCTTCTTTATTTATGATTCCTTATCTTAATCTTGGGTTCTCTATGCTTTTGTAGGTGTGATGTGGACTAAAGGATCATGCTCAGTTCAGGAGGTGGGGAGAGAGGTGAAGAAGTTTGTGGAGAGGCTTCGAGGTGCACAGAGGGGTAGTGATGTGTTAGAGGAGAGCAGATTATGGAGAGTGGGGCTGATTGACGCAAGTCTTCCACCCACTCCCGGGGGTGACTCATGTATGATTTGGGTGTCGAGGGGTATCCTATTATTATCTACGGGACTGGGGTACCCTGTTATCACCGTATTCTTTATTTTGCTTCCTCGCTTTTTATTTCCCATTTTTGCTTTTGTAATACTTAGTACTCGTCCAGCTAACATAACTTTTGTGTATTGGGTGTAGTTATGGAGTCGACGGGTGACGCTTTTAATGCATTTTTCCAAGTGGTAATGGGTGGTGCTTCTAGATCTCAGGATTTGGCGGTACCTCATAAAAGTTCCCGGCCACCTCGAGTTCCCAGACTAAAGGGGAAATCCCAAGGTATCTCCCACAGTGGGTCAAAGGGTACCCCTCATGCGAAGAAGAGAAAATTCGGGTTGGTTTTTGCTTTCCCCGATGAGTTGCGTGAGGGTGACCTAGACCAGGCTTCCAACAAGGAGGTTTCACACTTGGCTCGCTACTTTTACTATTCTACTGAAAATGTTACCTCTGAGGTCGCTGAAGAGACCAACAAGATGAGTTTGAGCCATCGTTATGGTTAGGCACTTAGGGCTACCCAAGACTTAAGCTTTTAATGGGGTACCCGGATGTAACCTCCAATTTTTACTTGTTTACTCTTATTGCGATGCATTTATTTAACATGTCTTTTACGACCGGCATGCATCTTTTCTCCTCAGCCACTGCCTTGTAGATCTCGACTCCCTTGTTGCCGCCCAATCGGAGGTTGACAAGTTAAGAAGTGAGCTCTGAAGTCGTCAGTTTCGCGAGGACGAGCTTGCTCGAGAAGTCAAAACATTGCAGGAACACATTACTAGCCTAACTGGAGAGAAAGCTCGAGTGGAGCAGGACTGCGATGAGTTGAGGGCCACAAACGAGGATATGTTATCCCGACAAAAGACAATGGCGGAGGATGCGTTCTTACTCATCATGATGGAAGTGTGGAGCATGGATCCGGAACTGAAGGTACCCCGTGTAAAGAAATTTATCAACAAGGCCACGACTTTGAAGATGATTGTAGAGTGGAAGAAGTCTTCTAATGGACGATCGGGTACCCCTTTCGAGTCTCCTAGGGTACCCTGAGCGCTTCAGCCGTTCCTTGCCTCAGATGCCTCTACTTCGGTTGCTTACATTCCGGGTACCTCAGAGTCCTCTGCTGATCGTCCTCTGGAGACGAATGGTGGGGATGGTGTTCCACCCTCGGTGTATCCGCTTTATAGTGTTCTTGTTTTTTGGATCTATCTATATTTTGCTATTTAGAACTTGTTTCTTTCTTTTTGGTTTCTTATGATATTTTGTATTATTGAGACTTCTCTTTTGTTATGATGCCATGCCACCGAGCCCTCTTGCATTTGGCATCCTTGTAAATTTCTAGGGTACCTCTCTTTTTTTTTTAAATGGGGTACCCTCGGTACCTTAATAAATATTCGACATCAGACGCTTGCTGGTTTTTATAGATAGATAAATTTGGTCCATGGCATTCTCAGAAACTATGGCAAATTCCCCACAAATAGGTAATCAAAATATAATTGCAACATCTCGATCAAAAATTGAAAGCGTAATTGGTCCAACCAATCACTTTCTCAGTCTTTCGAAGTTCTCTCTGAATTTTTTTTTAAGTAGCTTACCCCTTACTTTACTCAAGTAAGAGGACGGAGGTGTGGGTGTGCTCATACCTAAGCTGAACTTCGTGGCGCTAGGATATGCCAGTTGTACTCCACCTTCAGGTCCTTTTGACCCTCCTTCTCTTTGTCTAGGTAGCTTTGTCATGCTTCCGCAGAAAGGCTACCCTTGGGCTGTTCACTCCGTTTTTAATCTTAGCTTTGCATAGATCATCATGATTTAGGCATGTTAGGTACCTTAGCTGGACTTGTGATAGGTTAGTCATAATTGACAAGCGTATGATGAGAATTGCATATAACAAGATGTGAGGGTATATTAACGGCAATAAATGAATATAATCCGCATTCTAAGATCAAAATGGAAAAAAAAGAAAAAACCCACATCATATTTGTTGAGAAAGAAAATGCATTATTAATAACAAAAACGTTGATCAATACATGACTTAACTTTGTTACCCTAAGGAGAATGAGAGACCAAAAGACCTCCTACCTTTTCATTTGAAAATTAAAGAAAATTTAAAGTTGCAACTGACCAACATAGGGCATTTGGGGTGCTTCATTCGGCCTACCACACAAAAGCATTAAAGAAAGTAAATAAAAGCAAAAGGCTAAAGGTTAAGACACCGTCCTTTAGTAATTTTTTCGTAGTATTGCAACATTCCAGGGGTGTCTCATGATTGTCTTATCCATGTGGAGTAGCTTGTATGCCCCTGACCCAACGGGTTTGTCGATGCGGTAAGGTCCTTCCTAAATTGCCCCAAAAGTGCCTTTGCAAGGTACCTAGTGTTCCGAGCTACCTTTCTCAAGACCAAGTCTCATTTCTTGAGGATTGAGGGCGTACCTTTTTTCGTATAGACCGGAAATACGATGCTGATATATAGTTGTCCGCAATTCTACTCTAACCCTTTTTTTGGCCACCAAATCAAGGTTTGAAGCAATCAAGGGGGTGCTCTCGGCCTCATCAAAGTATTCAACCCTGTGAGAGTGTACCTCAATTTCCGCTGGAATCACTGCATCAATACCGAATGCGAGGGAAAAAGGGGTCTCCCAGATGGAGGTGTTTTGAGTAGTTCGGTAGGCCTACAGAACCCCAGGTAGCTGGTCTACTGATGCTCACTTTCTTTCTTTTAGCTACTTCTTCATGATACCTTTGATAATCTTGTAACGACTTCGACTTACCTATTAGATTGGGGATGAGCAGGTGTAGCAAATCGGTTGGCTATCCCAAGCTCTGAACAAAAACTTTGAAATTTTTTATTATCGAATTGCTTGCTGTTATCACTAACAATTGCATAGGAGATCCCAAATTTGCAAATGAGGTTTTTCCAAATGAATTTCGTGGTTTTCCTTTTTGTGATGCTTGTTAGTGGCTCGCTTTCTCTCACTTTGTGAAATAATCTACCACCACAATTGCTTGTTTTGCTTGCCCTTTCCCGGTAGGTAACGAGCCAATGAGGTCCACTCCCCATATAGCGAAGGGCCAAGGGAAAGATATAATTGTTAGCTTCTCTGGGGGTAGGTGAGGTACTCTGACGAACCTTTGGCATTTCTCACAGCTTTGTACCATATTTTTGGCATCTTCTCACATGGTAGGCCAGTAGTATCCCTAACGGAGAGCTTTTTGTGCCAGTGATTGTGTTTCATAGTGATTGCCACAGATCCCCTCATGTATCTCCCTTATGACATACTCAGCCTTGTCACTTCCCAAGCATTTAAGGTAGAAAGAGTGAACCCTCTTCTGTATAGGGTATCCTGGATCAGGCAATACCGCACGGCTTTATACTTTAGTCTTCTTACTTCAATTTTATCTGAGGGGAGGTCTTTGTTCTTGAGGTACCTTATGATAGGCTCCATCCAAAGTACCTCGTTGGACAATGATCCTACTTCCAACGGCCCTAGGAGATCAACACTGGGGGCGGGCATG
Organism: Citrus glauca; assembly: GCA_029633175.1. NCBI lineage: Eukaryota > Viridiplantae > Streptophyta > Magnoliopsida > Sapindales > Rutaceae > Citrus > Citrus glauca. The sequence goes on from JAQOOD010000001.1 coordinate 16,539,283, forward strand.
TGTTCTGTCGTGATGGGGCTAGCTGACTGAGCTATTTTTGCCAGAGTCGGGTTCGTTGTTCTCCAATCAGGGTACCTTTTTCACCTTAACCTCGCAAAATTAGGATATCAACTCTCTGGTTGTTTTGAGGTACCCTTTCATATTTTTTTCTTTCGCTTGATATTGTGCAGTAATTTGGCTTACCACCAACTGTGAGTCGCTTTTGACGTATACTTTCTTTGCTCCCAAAGCCTTCGAAATCCTCAACCTTGCTATGATGGCTTCGTATTCGGCTTCATTATTTGAAGCCTTGAATCCAAATTGTAAAGCGTAGCATATTTTCACCTTGTTTGGGTTGATTATAATAACTCCCGCACCACTTCCGTGTGAGTTAGAGGAACCATCTACATATATTTCTCAGACCTGTCCCTCTTCGTCGATGGATGGGGTATCTGACAAGTACCTTAGATCACCTTCACCACTAGAGTTATTGGCAAATTTTGCAATGAAATCAGCGATGGCCTGGGCTTTAATCGCCGAACGAAGCTTGAAGGTGATGTCGAACTCGCTTAACTCGAAGGACCATCGAAGAAGCCTTCTGGAAATGTCTAACTTCTGGAGGATTTGTCGGAGGGGAAGGTTGGTGACGACTGCAATGATGTGAGCTTGAAAATACGGTCTGAGCTTTCGTACGGAGACAACCAATGCCAAAACGATCTTTTCAGAGGTGGGGTACCTCTTTTCGGTATCAACCTTAGCCTTACTAGTGTAGTAAATAGGTCGCTGTACCCCGCCATCATCCTCTTAGAGTAACACAAAGCTGGTGGCATGCTCGGATACGGCGAGATACAATAGAAGCACCTTCCCTGGCTCAGGTTTGGCAAGTAATAGAGCATTCACGAGGTATCCTTTCAGTTTTTAGAAAACGTCTTCGCAATTGGGTGTCCATTGGAGCCTCTTGTCGGTCTTCAAAGCTTTGAAAAAGGGCTTAAATCAGTTTATAGTCTTGGAGATAAAGTGGCTCAGGGCAGCTACTCGGCCTGCCAAGCTTTGAACCTCCTTGATGGTGCGTGGCGATTTTATGTCAAGAACCGCATGAATTTTATTGGGGTTGGCCTCAATCCCTCGTTGTTGTACCATGAACCCAAGAACTTTCCTCGAGGTAACCCCGAATGCACATTTTTCAGGGTTGAACCGCATCTGGTGTCTTCTTAAAACTGTAAAGGTATCTCAAGTGTTCTCCCGCATGTATCGATTTAGTGATCATATTGTCTATGTACATCTCCATGGTGCACCCGATTTGTTCCTTGAAAATTTTTTTCACTAGCCGCTGATAGGTAGCCCTGGCATTCTTCAAACCAAATGGCATAACCTTATAACAGTATAACCCACAGTTTGTGATGAAGGTCGTTTTCTCTTGATCGGGTTCATACATTAGGATTTGGTTGTAACTGGAGAAGGCATCCATAAAACTAAGCATCTCATGCTCCGCTGTTGCATCAACCAGCTGGTCCACCCGGGGAAGCGAGAAGCTATCCTTAGGGCAGGACTTTTTCAAATCGGTGAAGTCCACGTACATACGTCACTTTCTGTTTGATTTCTTGACTAGAGCAACTTTGGATACCCAATCGGGGTACACTGCTTCCCAGATAAATCTCACTGCTAATAGGCGGTCTACCTCTTGTTCAATTGCATCGTACCTCTCTTAGTTAAAGGCACGATGCTTCTGTTTGACTGGTTTATTATGTGGGCTGACATTGAGTCTGTGACAAGAGAGGGAAGGTGAAATACTCGGCATATCTGAGTGGGACCAAACGAATACGTCGTGGTGGTCGCGTAGGAAGGTAATGAGTCCCTCTCTTTGTTCTTCTAAAAGATTGGAGCCTACTTTCACGGTCTTTGTTGGGTCGGTGGCATAAATCAAGCCTACTTCAACTGGGGTACCTCGTTTTTCATCTTTCAATATTCAGGGATCCAAAGGTGCCTCAACTTTACATCTGGGCTCCATCTGGTCCCTATGGGGTACTCTTGAGCTATCCCCTGCAACTGCTTCTACGCCCATTGGTGAGGATTCCAACTATTTTCATGGGTGGGCTACCTGAGGAGATTTTTTGAGTACCGCTCTTCACTGTTTAGCAAGTACTCGCTTTGAAGGATAAGGTGTGGGTTGGCTGCCACTGTGGTACCCCTTCATTGGTGGATCAGAAGCTATTTGGTAAGTGACTTTGGAGGCCATAGAGTAACATCCACGAGCCGATTACTGGTCTCCTTTAATGGTGGTAACTTCTTAGGTGGCTGGAACTTTCATGGCGAGGTAGTGCATGGATACCACCGCTTTAGTTGCTACTAAGAACGGCCTACCCAATATAATATTGTAGGCACCTAAGTGATCTACAATAAGAAAATCAATCATATGAACAATACGGTGAGGTACCTTACCAAATGTAATGGGTAGCGTAATGATGCCCTTTAGTATAACCATATCTTCGGCGAACCCAATAAGAGGCGTAGCATGGGGGTGATCTTTGGTAACTCAATCAATAGTTGATCTAAGGCGATTTTGAAAATGAGGTCAACGAATCTGTCGGTATCTACAAGAGTTCTTGTTATCTTATTAGTGGAAACCTTTAATGTAATTACTAAGGCATCATCATGGGGCTACGAGATACTCTCCGCATCTTTTTCTGTAAAAAGGATAGGCGGGGGATGGTGGGGTACCTTAGGCGTACCCCATTCATTAAGGTTGACCTCTCTACCAATATTGATGGTTATCGACAACGATCTACCATAGCCTTTGATATCCCTCCTGGATTGGCCCGCTAAAGTCGGTCTGCCCATGATCATCTGGACATACACGCCTTGCTTATGTCCCGGGGGTACCTTTCATTCAGGACTGCCATCAGCTACCCGCTAGCCCTTATCATGCTTTGCAGATTTCCGAGCTTCTCTCATGCCAGCAACAAATTCTTTGAGGTACATACTAAGAATCAAAGATTCAATTTCCTCTCACAATGTAAAGCACTCGGCTGTGCTGGGACCGAAGTCCTCTTGGAACTCACAATATTTTAGGCTACGCTTCATGTTGGGGTACTTCTTTGTTGGCTTAGGAGGACAAAGGAGGCTGCTATCTCGAATATGGTAGAAGATCTGCTATAGGGATCGATTCAGTGGATGGTAAGATTCATACTGAGGCCTCGGTGGTGGCGATCTTAGGGGTTTGGGTACCCTGAGCGTTATGCCCTCATCCCTGCGGGGCAGCCTATGGAGGGCTCTTTGCTTGGGGTACTCGCGGTATTGGGGCCTCCATCCTCTTGGACTTCTCCTTGTTCTTTATAACATTGGCCTTATCTTCTTGGCACTTCAATTAGCATTTCTCGTTTATCTCCCTCTGCTGCAACGCCCAGGAACGAGCTTCCCCATATGAAAGTGGGCGCTTCTTTTGAAAAGAATGCCATATCTTGCCCAACCGTAAATTATTTTCAAAATGGGTCAATGTGTATTTGTTTCTAAATGCTCCGGTTCGCAGCACCTCTTTGTGGAAACGACTCACATACTCCGCCAAAGGCTCGGATTCCCCTTGCTTGATAAAAGTAAGTTTGGAGGCTACCCTATCTTGAGTGGAAGCGTATGAAAACTCTTTAGTAAATTTGGATAATAATTGGTGTAGGGAAGATATGCTACTAGCTTTCAAATAGCGAAACCATGACTCCGCGGGGCCTGTGAAATTGTGTGTAAACATCCTACACATGGCACTCTCATTTACACCCTTGATAAGCATTTGGTCGCGGTATAGTTCAGCATGCTCTGAGGGATCAGTGGTACCCGAGTATTGGGGCATCTGAGGCATGGCAAACGCCTCGGGGAGAGTTGCCTTCCGAATCTCCTTTGTGAATAGCGATTGTTAGGTCATTGGCGTTGGAGTAGCTGTTATGTTTTGCTTCTCGGAGATGAGCTTCACTTGAGCTTCAAGGTTCTCTATTTTTTCCACAAGTTCGTGGGGTACCCTCGGGGTACCCGATGATGTCGTCGCCATTTGAGAAGCCCTTTTGGCGTTTAACTTTTCACAGAGATCCTTGTGGATACGCTTTGCACGCTTCGTACCCTGGCTGCTGAGGGAATTGCAAGGCGGTGGAAGTCTTGTCTCTGGAGCCCACAGTTTGAACTTAGAATGGGTACTCGATGGCCTATGCTTTCGCTTGTTGGCCTCAGGTACCTATTTTTTGACCATAACTTGGTCGTCTGTTTGAGGTAATGAAGCATCTAGTGTCACTGGTGGAAGTGAACTTTCGAGTGCCCGAGATCTAACCGCCTTAAGTATTGCATGGACAAGATTCTCAAAATGCTTGTGAGAGATGGGTTCATCATCTTGGCGGATACCCATTGATTGCTTGATACCATTGCCCTTGCTGAGACGGGCTACCCTTCTTACAGTATCACTACCTTCAACTCTGTTGTCATCTCCCATCCTTGTAGATCCGCCATTAAATCTTCAGGAGATGCGTCGAGTGCCATGTATTGCATTACACACAACAATTAGTTTGGTAACTGCGGTGGAGGCTTTTTGTGAGTACCCCTATAAACGATGCCAATTGTTTTCAACAGATTTTAGGGTAAGAAAAGCCAAACCTACCTAGAATATTGAATTTATATTTTTGGGGGAGATAGGGTACCTAACTGTTTTGTTGTGTGCGGTGCGGTGTTTCTAAAATTCGGGGGAGATGAGAAGGGGAGAGGGAGTGGTAACAATGGTGAAAGGTCAAAACCAAGAGAGATGTCCTTCAAAATGGGCTCCACGCGTGCAAAACAATGAAATAGAGGTTAGAGTTGAAGCCAGGGTACCCTGGCATTCACACTCCGACACTCAGGTTAGCAAACTCAAGCTTTTATGGTAAAGAGAGCTAGCTAGGCCTCTATAAATTAAGGTTTAAGTTTGAACAAAACCGATTTTTTGGAGTGCGAGTGTTAATAGTGAGTGAGAGCATACCTGGAGAATGAAACCTAGGCACCTTTATATATGGAGTACATGAGCTGCCACATGGCATATCTTTTTTGGCTAATGTCCTTTTACCTTTTTATGATTTTTGGGCCGTTATGTGCATGTTCGCGGCTTATCTCATCCTTTAGAAAAAATGGCACGCATTGGAAGTAGTCCAGGGTATCTCTGGAATAACTGTCGGGTAGGCGGATGAGGACCACTGTCCTTGGGACAATGTCCTTCACATTTGGCAGAGGTAGCAGGCAGCTGTCCCTCCCTTTTGGTATGACTTTCTTGATTCGTAATTCTAACAAAATCAAATAATATCTTTTAAGAGATGGAGATGTTTCTTACGGCGAATATTTTCAGAGAATTCTCTTACATCTGATCTGCCAGGTACCTCGAATTACGTGAGGTACCTCAATTTATGTAGGATATCCATAATTGTACGGGGTACCTCTATTTGTGTGGGGTACCTCTATTTGTGTGAAGTACCTCTAATTATGCGGGGTATCTTAAATCACGCCGAGTACCTCGGATTGTGTAGGGTATCTCGTATTATGTCGAGTACCTCTATTTGTTCGGGATACCTTAAATCATGCCGGGTACATCAAATTGTGCGGGGTACCTCAGATTGTGTTGGAGTCATTCCATTTGTCAACACGTGGCGCTTTATTGCCTTTTCTATTTTTCCCTCAAACAATATTTATTTAGTCATTCTAATTTTAAAAATAGCTTAAAACAACCTTCTTGTTAAACTTTTGAGACTTCTATTGTCATTTTTTGTTCCTTTTAACTTGTTTTTAAAATATTATCATTTTACAATATTTTTTTTGACATTTAAAAATTAAATTATCAATTTAATCCAAAAAATAAAATAAAAATAAAAAGAATATAAATGAATTTTTGTGGAAGCTCAGGTATTTCCAAAAGATTAAATTACTAATTTTTTAGACATTAATAAAATAATTAATATATTAACTCCTTAGCAGAGTGTTTCACAAAAGTTAATATATTCTTTTTATTTCTATGTTATTTTTTAGGATTTAATTAGTAATTTAATTTTTTTTCCTTTTTAACGTAAAAATTTATTATAAACGGGTAATATTGTAAAAACAAGTCAAAATGAATAAAGAATAATTGTAGGGGGTGTTAGTAATTTAACGATAGAGATGTTTTGAGATATTTAGAAATATCAGGAATAAAAGAATACTAATATTAAAATATTTGGATTAAACAAGTTTTTAACTTTATTATTATTATAGTCATCATCATCATTTTTAATATTAATACAATAATAATTATTATTATAGTTATCATCATCATTTTTAATATTAATACAATAATTATTATTGTATTAGTATTAAAAATGATGATGATGATGGTGATGATAACCAAAAGAATAACAATTAGCAAAGATTAGAGTGTAGTGATGATCAACGACGCCAAAGAGTGGCAACGATGATCAACAGATGCTACATATGATAGGAGGTTGATAATTTGCGAGTGAGGGTGAAGGGATCGAGCATGGTTGTGCTTGTGACAGTGATGAAATCAATCTATGTGAGGCTGACAATTTATAATGACGGTGACAAGATTGATCATGGCTCAACGAATCGAGCATGGCTGCTTTGTTCGAGTCTTTTTTTTTTTTAAGGCAAAATTGGGCTTCTGCATTTGTTTGGGGGGGGGTGAAAGCTTGTTTAATCCCTATATTATGAGATTAGTGCTCATTTACTTCTTATATTATTAAAAATACCTCAAAATGTCCCTTATGCTAAATATTGATACTCATGCTATTGTTTTTTTATTCCTTTTAGCTTACTTTTATAATATTACACTCTTACAATAATATTTCTTTTTTATATTAATAAAAATTAGATTGTCAAATTAAACCCAAAATAAAATAAAAATAAAAAATTCATATATTAATTTTTGTGGAAGCTCACGTAGGTCTAAAAAAATTAATATTGTAAAAAAAATATTATCAAACTTTTTAGAAAAATAAATATTTTAATTCCTCAGGAGAGTGTTTCACAAAAATTAATATATATATTTTTATTTTTATTTTTATTTTATTTTTTTGTTTTAAATTTGTAATTTAATTTTTCTTTTTAATAATATCTTAAAAAAAGAAACATTATTGTAATATGATAATATTGTAAAAATAAGTCAAAAAGAACAAAAGGTAATGGCAAGAGTGTTAATTGTAAGGATATTTTGAGGTATTTTTAAAAATATAGGGACTATACAAATACTAACCTCAAAATATAAGAACTAAACGAACTTTTTTCCTTTGTTTTGGTGGCAAAATTGGTAATTTTACAAATGAGAGACCGATTCCCATGCCCTTTTTGAGAATCAATTTCCCATTTCTCATTCCTAAATTGGGGTGGCCCACGATCCCGATTTTGATTTCAATCCTTATTTTTTTGAAATAAACGTTGTTAATGATTCCAATTCCCGATTCAATCTAGGAAGTGAACACACTATGAAATCAAAACATATTAGAATAAAAAAGAAGAATGAGCATCATCATAATTTGTTTACTTTAACTATATGAATTAGAATGAATTGTACTATTATGTGTTTAATATATCTTAAAATCGGAATAAATTATTACAAATTTCTAAAATGACCTTAGTTGATAATTGTCATCATTCATTATAATAATTGTGATTGTGATTATTATCAACAATAATAGTAAAACAATTATAAATAATAATTATAAAAATGACATTAATGACAACAACAACAACAACAATAATAGTAATGATACTTAAATGTTAGTAGTAGTCATAGTAGTAGTAGTAATAATAATAATAATAATAATGACATTAATGACGGCGACAGTGTTGATTACGATAACAACAACTACAATAGTAATAATAAAAATTAATAATAATAATGACATTAATGATGGCGAAAATGTTGATTACGATAACAACAACTACAATAGTAAGAATAAAAATTATTAATAATAATGATATTAATGACGGTGACAATGTTGATTACGATAACAACAACTACAATAGTAAGAATAAAAATAAAATTTTTAATAACAACAACAATAATTAAATTGATAAATTTTAAATAATATTACTATTAATATAATAATAATGACACTAATAAATATTGTTTAGGGGGAAATTTGGATAATGACATGGACTAATAAATCGGTGACACATAGACAGAAAAGTCAACAAAGGGAAGTCAATTTTTTTGACCGAATGTCAAAATAGCTCACAAAAGATTAGGATTTAGGAGATAAGGTCCCTGAAGAAAGGAAAGTTTCGGTAAATATGCCCAACATCAAGGAGTATTATTGAAATCTAGATTTTGGTGGTTGGAGCCAATATATGAACAATGCTGAAATTCTAGTTATGCAATCCAAGAGGGGGGTGAATTAGAATTCTAAAATTATTCAATTCTAAAACAAAATACATTACAAATTTAAAACGAATTTAAAGTAATAACAATTAAATCAATCACAATATAAAAAGATAAGGGAAGAGAGATTCAAATACGAAGATTTTTATGTGGTTATGCCAACCTCACCTACATCCATGCCTCCAAGCTTTTCGGGCTTGAAGATTTTACTAAGCAAGCCTCCAAGGTTTCAAATGCTTACACTTGACTTATAAGGTATCAATGAACCTTTACAACAAGAGATTATCTCTAATCTTTGAACCCAAGTGAATCCCAGCACTTACAAACCCTTAAAGTAAAAGATTACAAATTATTTTTCTCTCACACAACATTTAAGATTACAAATCAATGCCTAATGTGTAAATAGATGAAGCAAGAATGTGTTTAAAGCTTTATGAAGATTGTATTCTCGAATATAAGCTCAATGGTAGTGTTGTGATCAACCTTTATTTGAATTTGAATGAGCTTATTTTTAGTTGGAGTTGAAAAACTACCCTTTACAGACTGTCTGCTCGAAAACGGTTCACCGTTAATAATTAATGATTAACTGTTTAGGTCGGTTAAAGTTACTGTCGGGCTAAATTTTAAATAAACGATTTGTTGTTTAGACTTACTCTTTCGCCGTTAAATTCTAGAGACCTGTAATATAAACTTTAGCTATCCGTTTATAGTAAATGATCAAAGATTTGCACGAGATGACTTTTCTGGAATTTATCCGTTAGCCGTTTGTCATTAACTATTCGCTGTTTGTTTTCGTTTCTATTAAACGGTGACAGATGAGTACAATCTTCCCTTCTGAATTTTATCGGTTAATCGTTTCAATAAATGGTTCACTGTTAAATTTCAGTAACCTTCCCAGCATTTTGTGTTTTCCATTTTTCTTAACCAGTTGGAGCTTAAGTAATTTGTTACTCCCTGGATTTAATCGGTTAACTATTGTTGGTTGATTTGTATAATCAATTATTATAAATGCCAACGTGCAAGTATACATAACAAGTAATAAAGTGATGAATATTCAAAATCGTCTCCATAGGAATTGATGTTACTCAAAATGCTAAAGTAACTACAATAGTGCAAATCAACTAAAGACCAAAACAAATAATTGTCAAATAATTTTATCGTGATTAATAATTGCGAGAGATGGAAATAAAACAATACTGTAATGAAATAAACTAAGTTAACTATGTCTAAGCTTCAATTGAGGATATAGTAGTTGAATGATCAAGCTCTCCTAATGGGGTAATTGTTGTTTACTAAATTAGCACCAGTTGTTACACAATAAGTGTTGCAGCAATGGGTAGAATAAATCTGCATTCGCAGCTACCGCATGTTGGAAATCTCATGCCTTTAAATCTACTAACAATGACCGGTTACTCATATATTTATGGTACGACATTATAACCTTTAATCTCTCCACCTACAAGGTAAACACCTATGTCTAGAGTGTCACAAATCTTAACTTCAAGTATTGCCCTAATGGGATTCATGGTAACCTAATTCATGAAACTCGACTTAAGAACAGGTAATACTCTAAAATGTTCGCTAAGACATGTCCTTTTGCTGCTCTATCTTAACTGAAACTATCAAATAGGTGGTCAATCGAAATAACAGTTGTATTCATAAAACTACTAGAGTATAATGCTACAGCATTATCATAACAACAAAAAAGAACAGTCAAGAACCCATTGGATTATTTGTCACTCAACCACAAGTAAATTTAGTTCATAATCTGGATGAGAAAAATAAACACAAATGTATTGATCTCGGAATACATCCAAACAATTTAAGGAAGAAGAGAAAATTTAAGTTGAGCACGATAAAAGACAAATAATTTTGCACGGTGCTTTTCTTTGTTTCCGAATAGCACTCCTCAATCTTGATCTCTTTCTTCTTGCCTTTGTAATTATTTTTTATGATAATTCCTTACTGCCTTTCTTTATGGTATTGTCTCCCTTTTATATTACAAATTAGGGTAAACATAAGCCCATGCATGTGCATGAGTTAAATTAGAAAGCATGCACTAACCTGCACCTAAATTCTCTCCTGTATTTACTTCCAGATTGCTATAGCACGGATTGCTCCAACATTCGCAATAGCATTGCCTTGCTCCCGATAGTGCTTTTCTTCTTTTATGGCCATCTTCTTTCCTCCTCTTGCTCATCTAATGTCTCAACATCCCCTTGAATTAAGACTTTTTGAGAACCTACAATTAAGCATCTATTTTTAATACAAATTACTATGATTTAAACAAAACTTATTAATACTCAACTAAAATGAATGTTTAATCAAAATATAATAAAAACACCTTATTTGTTCTCTAAATGATATTGATTCAAGTTTAGAATTGATGTAATAACTCTCATTTCCTAGAGTTATCACATCCCCAAACTCAAACCATTACTTGCTCTTCCCGCCAAAAAACATGCACAAACTTTAGCTATTTTATCAAATTTGCAAGGATTCTTCCACCTTCAGATCACAATCCCAATTATACAAAATGCCTATAGCAAGTCAGTTCTAGGTTTAAGCTTTTTTCTATCCATAGTGTGTGTGTGCTACCTTTGATTGAATTCCAGATATGCTGTAACATTTACAAAAGACTGCACAAATTTTCGCAGTGATATACTTCATTCATAAATGGGGTAACATAAATTTCATATACTTAAACTGTGATTGTTTTAACATTGATTAAACTGGGGAGTACTCAACTTTACTGTAACATTTATCTTTCATGTGAATGTCAATCACTTGTAATGATAACGCCCAATTACTCAAACCATGCCTATATCAGAGTTGCTGCAGCAATATCTGTGGTATAATCGTATCTAAAGGTATCTTTTACTCAAGGCTGAACATGGGGCTCATGAATAGACCTGGTTACTCAATGCCTTAGACAGAGGACTTCTTTTTTTTTTTTAACATTGCTACAACATTGCTCATAGTTCTCGCTACCTTTGACGCAATTCTGCATATAGGGTACATACTCAGATATGATTACTCAGCAATTGGAGCTATTGGAACAGAATTTATTTCATAGATATCACAGTCAATCAACTTACTTTTGCCCCTAAACTTAAGATCTTTTCTATTCTTTTGGTTCTGCTCTAGCAATCTCATACAATTCAACCAAAGTCTAAGTGTTGGAACAAAATTTTACTTCTATCTATAACTGTCTCTACTTGGCATTCTTATAAATATTGACTAACACTCAATTTATCTTCATTAGGCTTTCAAATCTATATACAAATATTAGATGAAGAGCTTCATACAGCACAAACATAAACACATACAGAAACACATGCGTTCAGAAACAACCTCCTCAAACTTGAGAGATGATGTGTCCTCACAGGCATACAGAACAAATGCACACAACTTGACAAGGATACGGAAGACTTTAGAAAATACCACACAAATTGACAAACATATTTTTTTTAAGAACAAAATAATAAGGAAAGAGGACTCCCTTGTGGTGGGGATTGCAACACATGATATGATGCTATCAGCGCTTCTTGGATGCACTACGCAACTTATCCTTTGGTGAAGCTTTTAGGGAAGTAGTTGGCAATGGCTCTGTCTTTTTCACTGCTGGGCTAGCAAGAGGAGTTGGGGTTGGGGTTGCTGTAGCAATACCTATAAATGTACTGCCTTTTCGTTTACTGGATTATCTTGGACTGGTGCGAGTAGGTTGGCTAGGAGTTTGCTGGAGAGGTTTTATAGTTAATGCATCAGCTGCCTAGCCCTCAGCTGTGATGGCAGCAATGACCGCAAGTAGTTGTTTGGCTTGCTTAAGTGTAGGCATAGCTCTGGCTGCTGCAGGAGCTAGTTCAGCATCGATTTGCTCCATTTCATCGTCAGCGGCTGGAGGTGTTGCCATTTTTGCTTTACCCTTGTCCTTTCTCTTGCTTGCGAGGACTGGAATAGACGGCTCCTTTTCAAGGTCTTCATTCTCTTCTTCTTGAATAATGCGCTTTTTCCTGGTTTTGGGCTGGGCTGGAATGGTTGGCTCCTCATGTTCCTTTTTCGAATTGTCCTCTGCTTCTGTGGGTAAGCTCTCAGTCTCAAACTTGTCACCTTCTTCTTCAGGTGAATCAGATGGTTCAACATCTTCTGATTCTACATTTGTTTGTGGTTCAGCTGCAATTTCATTTGCTGATTTATCTGTGGTGTTGGTGTCAAAATTGTATTGCTAGAGCAGTGTATCAGGGAATTTTCGGTGAGTGCATTCCATGTACAGAGTAAATTGGTGTAGTTGGTTATCTAGGTGCTGTAGATAACTCCAAAATTGATCATTTTTCCTCCGCTGAGCTTCCACACATTGAGTTATACTTGTGCTAAGTGCTTGGATGGTCTGTTCTAAACCAATAGCTCGTCTCGCTCTTGTTACGACAGCTGGTTCAGTGGTTGTTCCAACACTTTCACCAGCAACTCTCTCAATGGTACGTGTCGTAAAGGCACCATAATTCTTGACAAGATCATCTTTGGGGTAAAGACGAACACCGAAAACTACACAAATGCTGGTGATGAGTGAAGAAAATAACAAGACAGTAGTTCGGTGAGTCTTGGTTGCACAATCTTGGCTTTTTTTAGCGATGATGCCCACATCTATGGGAAGCCCTCGAATAATGACATAAAATAAGATCAACCTCTCTTGCGAAACTGAAGTGCTGTAAGTGGTGGGTATAGGCCTAGATTTTAGAAATTTCACCCACATCTTAGTAATATGTTTCAAATCTATCCTATTAACTATATGCCCTTGTTCATTAACCCATGATGCTCCTTTGATTGTAAGAGTTGTGAAAATGGAGTTCCACTTTTTCAAGGTTAACTTATCATGCAACTTAGCATAATCACAAGTAATTTCAGCAGGTAAGTTATAAAAAACATTGATAACATGTGAGTCTAATGGGACAAGTGTATTTCTTACCCAAATGTTGTGCTGATCATGGCTTGCCAAATTAGAGTAAAACTCTTTGACTACAGGCAGCACAGGGTCTCGAGGGTGGTTGCAAAATTATAGCCATCCTCGTATTGCTACAGTATGATGAATTGTTTGTACAATTCCCGTGAGTTGGTCTAGAAATTGAAATCCTTTTGCTTTCAGAATCCAATGTGGCTATATGAATTCTTCATATTTTTCTTCGGCGTGGTAACTCTAGAATTGTGACAGATCTTTGAGGCGGTTTGCTATTTTCTTATATCTCGGCATTACTGTAATAGTAACAAATTGAGGCTACTGTTCCTGAGAGTAAAGGGAGAAAGAGAGGTTAAGAATTAGAAGAATTGGATTTGCGAAGGAGATGTGAAATAATGGCGTAGAGCAATAATCACAGTGAATCCTTTTTATAGTGGACTTGTAGTTGGAGATAAATACGGTAACTAAAGATAAATGAGGGAAGAAAATATTTCTAAATTGATGCACAAATCCTAAAAATATCAGCTAGTAATAGTAGGCATGAATTTCAGAATTTTATTCGCGATTGCTATCCACATACAGGCCTCCATCTGTCACGACTTATCTCCAACAGTAAATGAGAGGCTCCCTCTTTTAATTTACTGTAACGGTAAAATTGGTTGCTGCAGTACCCATTCGCTTACTCTCGCAACGATGATATACTCCATACTGAAGCCTCTGACACGTGGCATGCCTCTTCACTCTGCCACTTTACATCCTAACTTGTCAATATGAAATTCAATTGTCACACATACTTCCCACAAATTCAAATTAATTCTAATAAATAAATAGATCAAACAATAGCAAAAGTAAAGAATGCAATAATTTGAAAAGATAGAATTAAATAGCTAGAATAAAAGAACAAAATTAAATAAAATAGTAAAGAGGGAGGGCTGTAAAAAAAAACCAAAGGAGATCACAATTGGTTTGACATGGTTGTCTCCTCAATGGGTTGCCTTCTATGGAGCAATTGATTTAAGGTCCTTCAGCTTGACATTCTTTCTTTGTTCAATAACTGAGTTCTTTAAGGAGTAACACCTCATTTGAACATTTTGCTACTGGATGTATGTAATGCTTAACCTTGTGTCCATTAACCTTGAACTTGTGGCCTGTTTGTTTATTTAGAAGATCAATAGCTCTATGAGGGTAAGATTTTAACAGCTCAAACGGATCAGACCATCGTGACTTGAGCTTTCCCGAAAATAATCTTAGTCTTGTATTGTGGAGCAACACTAATTGACCAGGGGTGAATTTCTTGTGTTGAATATGCTTGTCGTGCTAGTGTTTTGTTCTCTCTTTATAGATTCTAGCATTTTCATATGAAAATAGCCGTAATTCATCAAGCTCACAAAGTTAAAGTTTCCTTTGCTCTACTGCAGCATGCATGTCCCAGTTTAATTTCTTCAGTGCCCAATGTGCTTTATGCTCTAGCTCTAGTGGCAAATGACAAGCTTTGCCATAAACAATTCGGTAAGGAGACATGCCAAGTGAAGTTTTATATGTTGTTCTGTAGGCCCATAGAGAGTCATGCAAATGTAAAGACCAACCTTTGTTGGGTTCACTACTTTTTCTAAGATTTTTTTAATTTCTCTGTTGGGCACTTCAGCCTGACCATTGGATTGTGGGTGATATGTTGTTGCTATCTTGTGGCTGACTCCATATTTCATCATTGTTGCAACAAAGATTTTGTTGCAAAAATGTGTGCCTTTATCACTGATAATTGCTATAGGAGTGCCAACCCTGGAAAAAATATTTTTCTAAAGAAAATTCACTATAGTTTTAGCATTATTGGTAGGTAATGCTATAACTTTTACCCACTTGGAGACATAATCCACAGCAACAAGAATATATAAGTTCCCAAAGAATGGGGAAAAAGGTCCCATGAAATCTATTCCCTAAGCATCAAAAACTTCAATTTCCAGTATGTTAGTTAATGGCATCTCATGTCTGCTAGTTATGTTCTCCGTCCTTTGACACCTGTCACAACATTTAACAAATTTATAAGCATCTTTAAAAACAGTGGGCCAATAATAACATGATTGCAGAACTTTGGCAGCTGTTCTATGACCCGCAAAATATCCTCCACATGCTGCAGTATGACATGACTCCAGTATATAAGAGATCTCTCTTGCAGTAACACGTCTTCTTATTACTTGATCTGAGCACAGCTTATACAAATGTGGGTCATCCTATTGATAACTTTTAACATCATGAAGAATTTTTTTTTTTTTGCTTTTGAAACTTCAGCTCAGGTGGTAGTAACCCACTTACTAAATAGTTAGCAAAATCTACATACCATGGAGATTCTGATTGCTGTAGCATTTGTGCTTGTTGTATTACCAACAGCTGTTCATCAGAAAAAGTTTCAGTAATGTCTTTCCTGATCAATGTACTTGTGTCTGCATCCAGCCGTGACAGGTGATTTGCTACTTGATTCTCAGTGCCCTTTCTATCTCTAATTTTCAGATCAAATTCTTGAAGCAACAAGATCCATCTAATTAATCTTGGCTTAGCATCCTTCTTTGAAATTAAGTATTTGATTACTGCATGATCTGTATAGACAGTCACTATAGTGCCTACTAAGTAGGCTCTGAATTTGTCAAAAGTAAATACTACTGCTAGCAACTTTTTCTCTGTAGTGGTATAATTGATTTCAGTTTGAGTGAGAGTTTTGCTTGCATAGTAGATTGAGTGAAAAATTTTATCCTTTCTTTGCCCTAATACTACCCCCACAGAGTGATCATTAGCATCACACATCAATTCAAATGGTAAAGTCTAATTTGGAGATATAACTACTGGAGCAGTGATCAGAGCTTTCTTTAATTCTCCAAATGCTTGAAGGCAATCTTTGTCAAAGTGAAATGGTTTGTCATGCTCTAGTAATGAACACAGTGGTTTAGCTACTTTGGAAAAATCCTTAATGAATCTTCTGTAGAATCCAGCATGACCCAAAAAACTCCTAATACCTTTTACTGAAGTTGGAGATGGCAGTTTATCTATTACTTCTATTTTGGCTTTGTCTACCTCAATACCATCCTTGGATATCTTGTGACCCAGCACTATTCCTTCTTGCACCGTGAAATGACACTTTTCTCAATTGAGTACTAAGTTGGTCATCTCACATCTTTTAAGAACTTCTTCCAAGTTGTGTAAACAATCATTATATGTTTCCCCAAAAACTGAGAAGTCATCCATGGAGGAAAATATTCCATAGGGACAAGTAAATTTAGTCTTCTCTTGATCCTTAGAGCTATAGCAATCTTGTTATAGCCTGAATACCCATCTAAGAAGCAGTAGTACTGTTTTCTAGCAAATCTGTCGAACATCTGATCTATGAATGGAAGTGGGAAATGGTCTTTCCTTGTGGCTTTGTTGAGCTTCTTGTAATCCATACACACTCTCAATCCAGTCAATGTCCTTGTAAGAATAAGTTCATTCTTCTCATTAGCCATTATTGTTATTCCTCATTTCTTTGAAACACATTGAACTGGGCTTACCCATGAACTGTCTAATATTGGGTATATGACTCCAGCATCTAACCATTTGATGATTTCCTTCTTCATCACTTCTTTCATAATAAGATTCAGCCTTCTTTGGTGCTCTACCGAATTACTGAAACAATTCTTTAACAAGATTTTATGCATACATATAAATGCGCTTATCCCCTTTATATCTGCCATGATCTATCCAATTGTTCTTCTGTATTTTCCCAGCAAATCCACTAGACTTTATTCTTGACCTGCATCTAAAGTAGAAGAAATGATTACATGGAGTGTGTTGTTTTGCCTAAGATAAATATACTTTAAATGTGAAGGTAACAATTTTAATTCAAAACTAGGAGGTGATTCAATAGATGGTAAAGTTATTTTTACTTCTTTGTCTGAAAGATTTAGGTGTTTAATGAACCCGTTGTGCCTATCAGATTGCTGTTTGTCCATCCAATCTATTTGGATTGTTGCAACATCTTCCTCTTCAACATCCTCAAAGGTGGTGACTTTGTCAGGTACATTATTGCAGCATCTGTCCATTCTGTCTGCTACAATAAGATCCACTACACTGAGGAAATTGCAATCTTCTACTTCATCAGGGTTCCTCATAGCCTCTTATACACTAAATGTGACTTTCTGATCATTTACTCTCATGGTGAGCTCTCATTTATACACATCTATCAAAGTTTTTCCAGTTGCTAGAAAAGGTCTTTCAAGTATAATGGGTACCTCTTTGTCAGCTTCAAAGTCCAGCACAACGAAATCTATTGGAAAAATGAATTTATCAACCTTCACCAATACATTCTCTATCTTTCCTTCAAGGTATGTATGCGATATGTCAGCTAGTTGCAGAGTGACTATTGTTGGTCTGCACTCCCCTACTCCCAGCTGCTTAAATATCGATAATGGCATCAAATCAATACTAGCTCCCAAGTTACAAAGTGCTCTGCCAGCATACCTAATCCCTATGGGGCAGGGTATTGTAAAACTCCCTGGATCTTTCAATTTTATGGGAATTTTACTATGGAGCATATGATTGCTCTCCTGTGTTAAAGCAATGGTTTCGAATTCTCCTACCCTTCTTTTTCGTGCCAAGATATCTTTTAGAAATTTCACATAATTTGGCATTTGCTCCAAAGCTTCAACGAAAGGCATATTTATGTGCAGTTGTTTTAGCACTTCTGGAACCTTTATAGGAAAGGTGGTGGATGTCTAAACTACTGGGTAGCTTCAGGGGATATCAAACTTTGTTTGTTTGATTTGGTGAAAGTTGTAACTACTGGTGTTGTGACTTCTTTTTCAGCATGTGCTGGTTGAACTTCCTCTGCATTTGCTATAGCTTGGCCTATGTAACCAGTGTCTTGAAGAGAAGTTTGTTGTAACAGGCTTTCCTTTTGAGTTGGTTTTTTTACTGAATTGTATTCCATCCCATTTTTAGTTACATCAACTGGGATATCCACATTCTTTCCAGACCTCAAATTAATTACGTTGCAGTATTCTTTACCGTCCCTCCTAGGGTCTTCTGTATTGCTAAATAGGCTTCCTTGAGTTCTGTTGCTCATTGCTGTGGCTATTTGTCTCATTTGGTTTTCTAGGTTTCTCAGGAATACAGCTTGACTCTGCACAATTGCTTTATTCTTTGCAATGTACTCTTTAATCAGTGCTTCCGGTGAAATGATTGGATCTTGATTGTTATGCTTTTGCCCTTGACTTTGCTGATGAAAACCAGGTGGTTGTGTGTTTTTATTTTGTCAATTTAATGTTGGGGCATTTCGATTATGACTGCTCCATGCAAAATTTGGGTGTTGCTTCCAGCCAGGATTGTAAGTATTTGAATATGGGTTGTTCTAAGGTTGTCGATTGAAATTACCCACATAGTATTTGAATATGGGTTGTTCATAAGCTTCAGTGTAAGATTTGGATAACAGAGCTCCATTTACTGAAGCATCCACCATTAACCTTATACTTGGATTCAACCAATTGTAAAAAGTTTCCAATTGAATGCAACAAGGAATACCATGACGAGGACACCTTCTGAGCAATTACTTGAATCTTTCCCAAGCCTCATACAAACTTTCATCTTCTAGTTGATGAAAGGAAGTAATCTCATTTTACAACTTTGCATTTTTTGTTGTGGGAAATATTTTATTAGAAATTTATCAGCCAGTTCATTCCATGTAGTGATGGAATCAGATGGTAACAAATTTAACCATGCTCTTGCTCGATCTCTTAAGGAATAAGGAAAGAGCCTCAGCCTTAAGGCATCTTGTGTTGCTCCAACAATCTTGAAAGCATCACTTACTTCCAAGAACAATTTAAGATGGAGATGAGGATCTTCATTTGGCAATCCATTGAATTACCCAACTGTTTGCAATATTTGAAACATCACTGGCTTTAACTCAAAATTTGCAGCGTCTACTTCAGGTATGATGATGCCAGGATGTACAACTTAGGGAGTTAGCACAGCATAATCTCTTATAGCTCTGTCTTTGTCATCAACCATGTAAATAATATTGTTATTGCCTAGCTGTCTCTCGTTAGCATGTTCATTATGCTCTTCTTGAATGTTGACTGGATGCAAGGGTCCGTGAGGATTCAAATTCCCTGTATCCTGTAAATTATTCATGCTTGAAGCAATTTCTGAATTCCTTTGTTCTCTTCGCAATCTCTTGACAGTCCTTTCAATCTTAAGATCGAATTGGAATACCACAGATTTGTCTTTGTTCATGCATGTTCCGATCTGCCAATAAGTAGAATAAATCAAATCAAATTTGGCGCTATCAAGATTTACTTCACACTTAAAAAATAAACAATCAATCCCTGGCAACGGCACCAAAAACTTGTTGATTGATTTGTATAATCAATTATTATAAATGCCAACGTGAAAGTATACACAACAATTAATAAAGTGATGAGTATTCAAAATCGTCTCCACAGGGATTGATGTTACTTAAAATGCTAAAGCAATCACAATTGTACAAATCAACTAAAGACCAAAACAAATAATTATCAAATAATTCTATCGTGATTAATAATTGTGAGAGATGAAAATAAAACAATACTATAATGAAATAAACTAAGTTAACTGTGTCTAAGCTTCAATTGAGGATATAGTAGTTGAATGATCAAACTCTCCTAATGGGGTGATTGTTGTTTACCAAATTAGCACCAGTTGTTACAATAAGTGCTGCAATAATGGGTAGAATAAATCTGTATCTGCAGCTACCACATGTTAGAAATCTCATATCTTTAAATTTACTAACAATAACTAGTTGCTTATATATTTATAATATGACATTATAACCTTTAATCTCTCCACTCTACAAGGTGAACACATATGTCTAGAGTATCACAAATCTTAACTTCAAGTATTGCCCTTATAAGATTCAAGGTAACCTAATCCAGGAAACTTGACTTAAGAACAAGTAATACTCTAATAATGTCCGCTAAGACATGCCCTTTTATAGCTCTATCTTAACTGAAACTATTAAATAGGTGGTCAACTGAAATAACAATTGTATCCATAAAACTATTAGAGTATAATGCTACAACATTACCATAACAACATAAAAGAACAATCAATAACCCATTGGATTATTTTTCATTCAACCACAAGTAAATTTAGTTTATAATCTGGATGAGAAAAATAAACAAAAATGTATTGATCTTGGAATACATCCAAACAATTCAAGGAAGAAGAGAAAATATAAGTTGAGCACGATGCAAGATAAATAATTCTGCACGGTGCTTTTCTTTGTTTTTGGATAGCACTCCTCAATCTTGATCTCCTTCTTTTTGCCTTTGTAATTATTCTTGATGATAATTCCTTACCCCCTTTCTTTGTGGTATTGTCTCTCTTTTATATTGCAAATTAGGGTAAATATAAGCCCATGCAGATGCATTCGTTAAATTAGAAAGCATGTGCTAACTCGCGCCTAAATTCTCTCCCGTATTTACTTCCAGATTGCTATAGCATGGATTGCTCCAACATTCGCAACAACATTGCCTTGCTCCTGATAGTGCTTTTCTTCTTTTATGGCCGTCTTTTTTCCTTCTCTTGCTTATCTAATGTCTCAACATCCCCTCATGAATTAAGACTTTTCGAGAACTTGCAATTAAGCATTTATTTTCAGCACAAATTAATATGATTCAAACAAAACTTATTAATACTCAACTAAAATGAATGTTTAAGCAAAATGTAATCAAAATATAATAAAAACACTTTATTTGTTCTCTAAATGATCTTAATTCAAGTCTAGAATTGATGTAATAACTCTTATTTCCTAGAGTTATCAATCATTTAAAAGTAAACAGTGAACCGTTTACCTCCAAAATCACAGTTTTGGCCAAAAATTACAGGAAGTCATTTTCCCATTGAAGTTTGACATATATCTATCTTTTATGAATTTGAATAAAAAAGATTATAAGGCTTTCTTTTATTAATGAAATAGCTCCAATATTTAATAAAAAATCATTTAAAGTTTGTTATCATCAAAATCAATATTATGAACATATATATGTTAACAAATGCATGCCATTATAAAAGAGAATAAAATATCTTCTTTTTTATTAAGAATAAGAAGCCAATGAGAATGAAGATTCCTTAACTAAGCAATGAGGGAGAGCCAAGTCAACTATCTTTTGCTACCTTTTAAAAAATCAGCAAGACCATAAGATTGAGAGGTTGCCACATGTCTAGTTATAGAGGCAAAAAGGTAGCTGAAGGTTTACTTGCCTCCTGAGCCTACGAGTGTCACTATAAAATAAAGATGAAAGGCATAAATACAAAAATAACCTCTGTTACGAAGGATAAACTAATGAAAATTCACCAATTATATAAAATTATTAAAATACCCTAAAAAACTTACCTATATATGCTCTTCATGTTCAATTTTAAGGAGTTCTCTTTCTTTTTCCGTTTTCTCTATCCAATTCTATGCCATTTTTCCAAATCTGATTTCTTATGAGGCTGCTTAATCTTTTTCTTCCTCTAATTTTAAGATTTCTTCCTGTATTTTTACACCTCTATAGAAGATGTTGACCATTTAATCTCCCAAAGAAGCCATTTCCCTTGTTCTTATCTTAGAAAACTTTTTAATTTCCATAAGACTATTTTTCACCATAAATAACCTTTGTTGAGGTTTTGTTGATGTTATAAAGCACATCATATAATACTTCACATATATAATAGATTGAAGAAGAGTTACTATCAGGGATGTAAGCCAAAGGGCAAAACCACATAACATTCTATGCATTCTTTATTCTTTACACTTATTCTCTGCTTATTATGATGGTTTTGATGCTAAGATTGTATTTCGTATATGAGCTTACATGAGTTATATTAAGAGCTCTCTCAAACTCTCTAGAGCTATCCATGAGTTCAAGTGGCCATTTATTCTCATTAGGAATTAGTATAAACTGATGTTTATAAGTGCCAATGAAAGTTTTCTTTTCAGATACAAATGCACATATTCTTTTAGACGATACCTCTTTGTATCTATCTAACAACGGGCATGTTTGTAAGAAAGTCGAGAAATGGCCATTCATTATAATCACACTTCTTCTTCAATATATGAACAACAATGACCATGAAATTTCTTTAAGTATCTCAAATGTCTTATTATACCCAAAGATGATAGGGAGAGATCTTGCTTCTACTCTTCCCCTAATAATCTTCTTTCTCACTACTTATGGAAGCTTACCATTCCATCCAAGGGTTGTTCTTGCCTTCTGTGAATCAAGTGCTTGGTTTTCCTTCGTATATCCTTAAACATCCTCAAAATGTGCAAACCTCAATAGAGGTTGATCTAATTGCTGAAAGATTTGGTCATGTTATTAGTAACATGGTTGCATTTTATGCGTGGTGGAGCAAATACTTTACGTAACTTATAGTGGGAATTTTTACCAATGATTCATGGCCATTAAGAATTATAGGTTTTAGTTCTTTTATGTGAGAGTTAAAGTCAGCAACATTAGTACTCCTATAGGCTCTTTAGAACACTTTCTTTAGTATCAATCCAAGAAACTTTTTTTTTTGAAGTTTGCATTGATGTGTATATCGTAGCATTTCTTCAATGATAGAGGAAACACCTTTTTACCACATGTCACTCATAAAATATAAACTTTTTCCACCATTACAGTCCATTTGATCATAAAGTTTCTCCATAAAATACCGCCAAGACTCATTATTCTCTATCTCAACCACTCCATTAGCTAACAAGTAAATCCCATAATTTGCATTAATGCTCACATTTGTTAGGAGCTCACCTCTATATGGTCTTTTTAAGTGATAGCCATCAACCCAATGAATGGTCTGCCCCCTTCAGAAAATTCTCATCTATTACTATCAATACATATAAAAACCTCTTAAATGTGAGAAACTAAGCAGCACCTAGCTAATCCCTTTTAAGAGATAAAAGGGGACTAGGATTGGAATTTAATAAGGCTTGTATACACTTAAACAATTTGTTGTAACTAGTTTTATGGTCTTGACCAAGTGATAACTCTATGAAATGAGAGTGGTCATGGTATTTTTATACTTAAATCAACATTACTTAGAGAGTAAATGATACGTTTTCGTTGCATTTTAATTACTTTTTGCATGAGTAGTCATTTAAGTTTAATCTTAACAAAATTCATGTGTTTTTAGATTATTGTGTGCTCTAATTACATGCATAATTGTAGGTGACCAAGAAGCTCAAATTTCATGAATGGAACATTACCGAAGCAGGTGTGCAAAGTTTCAAAAAAACTTGGATGCAATGGAATTAAAGCAAGTCTGGAATAATGAAATGCTTGAGCAATATGCTGTAGCACTGTTGCTACAGCAACGACTGGAGCAACGATAAACAAGATTTCTCGTTTTAGATAGAAGATTGCAATCTAAAGTTTCTAAAATAAGAGATTCACTGCCATTCATTTTTGGTAATCTTAATTTCGACTTATAAAAGGAGCACATTACAATGAAAAAAGGGGCCGTAATTAGAGAAACATAAGAAAAACTGAGATCAAGAGAGCGAATAGAGGACAGAAACAACAGATTCAAGAAGAACATCAAGCGTGTTTCAACTCTTGTTCTTGCTCTCTTGTTTTTATTTTGTTATGAAGATTTATTTGATGGGTAAAACTGTTTTGGTTTTTGTTTCTCATAAATTATGAACTAAAATTATCTATAGTTGGGTGCTAAACAATCTTGATCGTTAATTGACTGATATTATGTTTTGCTGCATGTTTGCTATAGTGCGTTATTTTGATAATACTTATTTTAATTTTCTATTTCAGTGGACCACCCATTTAGTGATACTAGCTCAAAAAAAGACTAAAAAAGACCTAACTTAGTGGAGCATAGCAAATCAATACTTAGTTTTAGATTGGGTTCTTGAGTTGAGTTTAATTTGATTCAAAAAGGGCCATGCATAATGTAAAATTTATTATAAACTAGACATAAGTATTCACCTTATAGGTAATTAGAACCTAGGCGTGTAATGTTATATCTTATATTAGCATAACAATTAGTTATTGTTAAGTCGTATCAAGATATAATATATGCAATAAGTGATAGCTGAGGGTGCATAAGGATTTTGTCCGCGTTGTAGCAGATGTTGTAGCAACCGAACAAAAAATTAGGAACATAGTCAAAACTATTAAGAGAATTTAATCACTCAACTACTCCATTCTCATTAATTAGTCGTTTGTGTTTAAGTTTAAATTCTTCTTAATTACATATTTTTATTGCCTCGTTAATTTTAAGAAATCAATTTTACCAATTGTTCTTTTATAATTAATTTAAAATTGCACTAACAAGGTTGTTGTAGCAATTTCTATAACATCAATCCATGTGGAGACGATCTTGAATACTGATCATTATATTACTTGTTGTGTACAATTGCTCATTGACACCAATAGTATTAGAAATCATACAACACCAAGTAACTCAAGTGCTTTTGTTTTGGCCCTTTACAGTCTCAAATTGTTCTATTCAATTCCATATCTCTGCATTAAAGCAACAAAAATAATAGATATCTTGATGTTAAGATTGGCTTTGAACAGATGCTAATATGTGGCTACTATCTAATTGGCACTTGCTTCATAATTGTTATCAACTCGAGGATAAGTGTGCTCTGTGCAATGAGTTTTAATCTGGAATGACCTCCTATTCCAATTAAGGCTTGCATGGATTCTTTAACTGCAATTTAATGCTGCGCTCACAAATGTCACTTTTTATTTTCTCCTTTTCAAACTTTTTAGTCTAAATCCATTTATAATAGCAAACATGATACGAACCACGTCAAGAATTGACGCGACCTTAATTAATTTAGTCCTCAAGATTGAATCTAAACAAAATAAAAATTGAATGGAATCTTGACCCAATTCTTAATGAAAGCCCGAACCTTTGTATGAAAAGACGCCACAATCAGCTTTGGATTCTCTGATTGATAAGTCAAGAGTTTGAATACCACGGAAATCCGATAAGTTCAAAAAGTTTGTAAAGAACCAAAGAGAATTAAATCTCTCACTAATTGCATCAAAACTTATTTTTGTTTTTTGGATACAACTACATTACATAGGTTTGGTTACAAGAATTTTTGGAAATAAAGCTTAAACTAAAAATGAAATCAGAATCAGAATCTTCCCAAATAGGAAAGAATCTAAATCAAATCTGAATCCTAATATAAGTAAATAAGAAAGAATCTAAATCAAATCTGAATCCTAATATAAGTAAGTAAGAAAGAATTTAAATCAAATTAAAATCCTAATTGGCTTAAATGCCTTACATAAATTAAAATGGAATTAGGCGATTAAAATATAAATAACTGATTTTTTTTCCTTAATAGCCTCCTCAAGAAATGAGAAAGTATATAAAAAAGGAAAATAATATATTTTCCTGCTATAATGTGCAAGCCAACTCCCTATTTCGTGGAAGTGATTATTGGAAACTTCAAGAGCTTGAATCATGCATTTATCATGTGCGATTCCTTTAACGGACTTCCAAAAATTTGATTGAGCCCAAGTTGCTTGAATCAATCCATTAAGCGCTTATTTGAATTTCTTTGCTCGAGCTCTCAAAACGAGTTCGATAGAAACTTGAATAGGATCTGAATATGCCTCTTCCCACGTACTTATGATAGTTTTATCCTTAAACTCATCAAAACACCTTAAAAACCTTTCTAAATTTCTACACTATGAACAATAACTATCTAGGCCTCAACATTAATTCATCACCAACATAACGGATCTCAAAACCACTTGGATTTTCTTCATATTTAATGCAAGCTTGGTTTTTGACAACATCACCAGCCGACTTATCTTCCCTGTGATCCCCATAATCATAATCATTAAGATCATCACCATTGTCACGTCTATCTTTAAAATCATTATTTGGAACAGAGAAATTTGGATCAAAACCATCTAGATTAGAGCCAACTAGATCAGGACCATATGGATCAACCTCATACAGCCTTTGGAATTTTGTGTCTTGATCTAAGTCATGTGGGAATTGGTCTTCATGTGTGATATTGATCAACATCAATAGACTTGCTCTCCTTGGTTGGACTATTGAGGAGAAAGATGATACAAAATCTTTATCAAGAATCACTATAAATCTAGCCCAACTGTACCTCTTTACTTTGAGCTGGTCAAATGCCTCAAGCAAATCTTTATCAGTCAGTATTATTTGCTGCTCAGTCTACCATGGAAACATCACTTGAACCTATCCCATTTGGATTATAATAGGATGACGACAACAAGTATCCGTAATAATAATCCACATTTTGTGCAAGCTATATCGCTTAGAAATAGCTAGACCAACCATAAAGACTTTACCATCCGTCACTACCTCAATGTTAAAGTATACAAAGCTGCATAAACAATGAAAAAAATATAGTTTGCTTAACATCTTAATAAATGCAATGTACTACATCAACAATTTTAAATATAACAGAAAAAAAATCCACAGAATACATAAACTCTAACATTGCAAATTTAGAACTATTGATAGAAAAGAAAAAGGACACTAACATACATGGATAAAATGTGCTAAACGATCTTCCAAATTCTCAACTCAATAAATAATATGAACATTCTTCACTCACTGTACTTGTTCCCCAATAAACTCGCTGTCGTTAAACTCTTTAACTAATGTTTGTCATATATCTTAGGTCAACTTAAAAAACAATAGGCAAGCATCATTTTATTAATTATTAGCATGAAGTACAAACTATTACAAAAATAAAAAAACTATTTTTTCTAAGCATTTTTTAGTACACAGTCTGAATTCTCCGCAATAAATTTGCATTATCAACAAGAAGTTTGCATTGTTAACAAGAAGTTTCCATTTTTAGCAACAAGTTTGCATTTTTAGCAACAATTTTGGATTTTTTCCAATGTGAAGATCATGTCAAGTAAATTTTAGCATGTAGTCACATATCCGCATTCATATCTCCTTAAAAATCAATTTATTTCAATCACTGCTTCAATTTTTGTAAACCCCAAAATTCTTCTCAATTAATTGAAACAAAAACTCAAGTAACTAAACTAATAGCGTTTCAAACAAATTACAACAAAAAAATTAAACCAAAATTGAGTTTTAAGATACGACTGAAATGCAACTCAAGTAACTAAACTAATAGCGTTTCAAACAAATTACAACAAAAAAATTAAACCAAAATTGAGTTTTAAGATACGACTGAAATACACATCTAGCATGTTTTTCAATCACTAACTGGTCAGACGTTGGCCATCGTCGGAATTCAGTTCGTAACATGTTTGATCTAAAAGAGTGTTGCTTACTGCATCACAAAGTCATATGAGCTAAAATGAGTTGGTATTATATGCTTTGAACTAAAGCTAATTGACAAAATGAAACCTCAGTTTTCACCAGGTTCAAAGCTTTGTATCATTGTGAAGTCTGAATGTGTGGTGATTTGTTCAATCAGTCACTATCATCAATTTTTTAAAATTTAAAATTTAAAAATTATTAATTTATGCAACTATGTAATTGCCCTTAACTGCCAAATGGCTGCCCAACAGTTATGCATGTCCATGAAATGATAGTTCAATATCTGAATAGAATGTCTCCAACTGTAGCAAAATCAAACTCCGGGGAGGTATAAAAAATTATTCATGGCATAAAAGTTCTCCTATTTCCACATGTGAATCCATAACCAATATTTCCAGTTTTCCACACAGTATGATAATAATTCAAGGAAAGTTCAAAAACACCCTTATTTTTTTTTCATTCTCAGCACTCATCCATATCATCTATATCATCATCTCTTAATTACCATACCATCTTCATCACTCTCCCCATTCACTCTCAATTGCTCAAACCTTACCCCACTTATTTCAGTACTCTCTACATTCATGCTCATTTACTAATGCTCTACTTGTAACTCAAAATAGTTGGTAATTCGTAATCTTAAAAATTCATCATTTCCTCCCCTTTTCACTCCTAATCTACACATGATTCATCATACAAAAAATAGAAAAAAACTCAATTCATATAATTCATTCCACTCTCTCTTTCACTTTCATCACTACCCAATGAATAAATCAAGAATAGTTTTTAGTTATTTATTAAAAAAATTAATAATTTCTTTATATATTTTGGCTAATGGATGAATTTGGATTGAGTTGGTCTTTGGTTGATTGGTTTATTAGTAGTTATGAGAATAAAAAAAAATGGAGACAATGGTGAGGTTGAGTTAGGAAAAAATCAAGGAGACAATGGTGAGGTCGAGTTAGGGTTTGCTATTGAACTTATAAAACTACTTGACCACAATAAGTTTGCCTACTAAAGAAGGGGTCGGCTGTATAGATATTAGGTCAAGTAATTGAGTATTTAGGTAACATTTTGTACATGGTTGTATATTTGTAGGTTGGGTAATAAGTTATTGATTAGATTTGGTACTTAAAATTTTCGGACGGGTGAATACATAATGAGGCCTGGTATACAAAATTTTAATGTTGGGTAATATAGTCGGGTATTTTAACCGAATTATGTTTGATTCCTCATTTGGATAGTATGCAGTTTACAAACTTAATGATCATTAATTTTTATTGATTTGAAAAGGTTGGCACCAGTGACTGTTCAGTATAAGATAGCAGAAAGTGACTATTTCTCTGTAAAGATATCTTGCTTACGAATTTTAGATTAGTGGATAAAATTAAAGAACACTTGCGTCATCGCAAAAGGGTTAGAAAATATATTTAAGAAATCATGTTTCGGTCACTTACTAGATCTTCAAGAAATTCAATTTTCTACTCAAATCCTTCATCAATTGTTACCTAAGCAAACCCGATACACAAAGAATGCGATGTGGTTAGATTTTCATAGGAAGAATTTGTGTAGTAACTATTTTTAATTATAAATAATATGACGACGTCGTACACATAAGATAGATTGTAATGACAATTTTTAGGGAGTTTCTTAATGGTAAATATAGGGATGGAAAAAAAAAAGGAATTTTTTTTTTCAAGAAGCTTCATCAATAAATGACTTGAAAAGGGTGAAATTAGCCAGACGATATTTTTTGGAATTTTTTTTTTAGGGAAGGATCACAAGACTCTTTTCAAGGCTAAGCATGTACTTTTTCTCAATAACATTGAAGCTTTTAGCAATTATTACCCCTTGTTATGGAATTTATTCTAGGTAAGTAATCTTTGGTATGGGCTAATTGTTCTACTACTGGTCCTTTTAAATCATCTACTAAGGAACGAGTCTCAAAATTAGAATAAATGTTGGGGAAATATTCATCTATCGAGTTATCTTCAACATCTTGAAATGTGACGTCCTTGAAATCTACTTGCTATAGGTACATATACATGTACTTGTCTATCATCTATATTCTCTATTGGTATATCATTCATTTATCCATCATTTATATTCTCTATTCGCAGGTCATCTATCCCTATATCAGACATTTGTATTGATGGATTAAACTTAGGTGAATATGTCATGCAAAGAGCCATTCGAGTTTTTAAAATTACAGTTTTTACCCAAAAAGAAAGTAACATCTACATCTGAAGCTATTCGTAACAATCCATACGTTATAGAACAATATATTTAAACTTCATGGTAGCATCATATTCATACAGGTCCAACCCAATGAGTATTGTTCATGAGTGATTGAACAATGCACCTTGATTCCCTAACATCAGGTGAAATAAAATTATTTTATAATCACCATTTGTCTTGACTCAGTCACGCTAGAAGTCCATATTTCTAGAACCAAGAAATAATTACTATATTAATAGGTATAAAATCACATTTCTGCTTAATTGCCAACCTAATTGCTTAATAACTCAATTAATTAATAACTCGACCCTTACCTGCATCTCAAGTATTTACATAGCTACTATTCTTACCTGACCTGGAGTCATGCAATCGTTTAATTTTTTATGAACAACAATTTTATTTTTCACAAAATATAGCTGCAAATCTTGACTTTTTCACAATAATAGCTTAATATTTATATAGAATAACCTCATTATTATCACATTACCTTAAATAAACAAAAATAGTACACATGAACCATAAATTTTAGTAAATACAACTCTTTAGTAATTTAGTCACTTCAAAAGAGTCGTATAAACCGCAAAGTTTAAGTTTGAGCATACAATTACTTTTACCGGACCTACATTCATCCAATGTATGTTCCTGAAAGATGAAAACAAGATGATTTTCAGTGTTTTGATTATGTTAAGTGTGTTCGGGCGATTAAAAAAGAAGAAAATGGCGTTTAGGGCTAAGATTATTTACTTGTTTGTTTTTTTGTTTTTGGCAAGTAAGAGTGTTCTAGGATTGACTGAAGTTGATTTGTTATACAAATGAACAAATAAGAAAGGGGTATATTTTTAAAAATATGGTAACTTGGCGGCATATATAAATAAGGAACTCAAACACCTAATTTAAACCCTTAATTTATCTTAGACGAGACTATTTAAACCCACCACTTTGCTTTCTATGCCCTTTTTCTAATTAAGAATTTTATTATTTAAATAATTTTTGTAAAATTACTTAATTAACCCTTTCTTTTCTTTCCCTTCTCAAAATCACACTCATCGATTTATTCAGATATATTCTTTTAGCTACAAATAACACTAATTAAGAGGAACAAAACCCGCTATTTAAAAATTGAATATCAATAAATTTATATTAATTGTGAAAGTTAATAAAGATCAAGAAATTAATTTTTACCAAAAATAAAAGCTAATGAAAACAAAAATAATTCTTATACATTAAAAGCATAAAATAGAGAACATGATATACTAAAAAGGACCAAAAAAGTGAATTTAAAAGAGAGTGAGAGTGAGATTGAGTTTTTTGTTTTAGAATATAAGACTAGAGAAAGCAATTATAAGGTAGAGAGAGAAAAAGAATAGTGAATGATAATTTTGAGATATGAAATTTGAAATTTTTAATAATGAATTATTTTTTAAAATATGTGTAGGGAGGAATTTAGTGGACTTAAATAACCCTATCCTTTATCTTAACAGCCTAGTTTTAAATTATCTCTATTTATTTGCAAAAGTATCCTTATTTTCAAAACCTATTATCTGTCAAATAACAATATGAATAAATTATATTCTTCTCAATCTAATCATATAAAAAATCAAAAGAAATTGAAAACAAGAAAAATTACCCAAATAAACAAAGAAAATAGTGTTAGAGTTACAAATATATAAAGATTAGCAGAACAAATTTTCAGGAGGACTAATGGCACTATGTTACAAGCATAACAAAATTTGGTAATTCAGA
Source organism: Citrus glauca (assembly GCA_029633175.1). Taxonomy (NCBI): domain Eukaryota; kingdom Viridiplantae; phylum Streptophyta; class Magnoliopsida; order Sapindales; family Rutaceae; genus Citrus; species Citrus glauca. The sequence continues at coordinate 16,570,863 of JAQOOD010000001.1, forward strand.
AAATTTTAACTTCACTAAATAATATATCATAACGTGCAGAGCTTAGATGAAAAATATAAGCCGCTACACCTCGAGGCCATGTAGAAGTTTTGATCTTTTAGTGAACTTTAGAAGAATAACAACTCTTCAATGTTCAGTCTACAACTTTTTCTCTTCCTCTTGCTCACTTTCTCTTGTTCACTTTCTCTTGTGTATTTTGGCCTCCTTTTACCTCTTTCTCTATTATATATGTTTTATTGCACCTTAAATGACCAAAAAGTCCAATGTTGGACTCCCTCTTGGCGCAGTGTCAGTGCCTACGCCTATGCTTCACATAACCCCAATGGTGTTGTCGATGCTCATACAGTTCTAGTGAATGATACACATGTTTTCTCATACAAGTGGTGTGAGTGGACATTTTGGTGGTTGAGGCTTTTTGCCAGCTAGATATTGAAGCCGTTGGCATAAAATTTTTTTTTAATAATGGTATTTAAAAAAAATTAAATAGAGATAATTTAAAAATTAATAGAAAACATATTAACTAGCAACACAACATAAAGAAGCAGCACAAAATAAAGAATAAAATGAGGGAGCAATACATTATATAATGATTTCATTCATTCCAAGTATGTCCAAAACAAATAGATGAGTTCTACTTTTATAGTTACACAAGCATTGTATGAAATTAAAGCATATGATTGGATATGTTGTGAAGTGGTAAGGTAGTGGCTCGTGGCTGTCACGGTGGTTAGGGTTTGGCTTTATCTTGAAAAAATTTCAAGTTCAATTATCTTGTACATTTTACCTGTTATCGTCTAAGAGATCATGATTTCGGAAACTTTGAATGTCAATTGATGATTTAATATGCTTAATTGGTTTACAATTTCGAATGATTTGGGCACTTGTAATCTGTTTGATTAAATGTCTATTAGAAATTTGTATAGTTCAATTACTATTTTTCTCTGCATAATTTAGGAGAAAATCGTTAGAACCTGATACTTTTCCCATTTTTTCCGCCTTTCTTGGTGGTTCAGTTACTTTAACCGAATAAGACAAGTAATATCGTTGTTTAATGATGTTTGATTTCCAATGGGTCATTTAATAATAGTACCTTTAATATTAGATGTACTTTCTAATTTATTTTGGGCTCACCCACAAGACAGAGGCTGAGACAAAGGCTTTATGTGAAAAATTCTTTGCTGTTGTTAGTAAGTTGCTTTAATTTCTTTCACCCTTCATTTTTTTGGTTCTCTGATCAATTCTCAATTATGCAGAGCACTGATCTTAAATTTCTATGCTTGTATGGTTGACTTAAAAGGAGCTTGACTCGGTGAAAATTAACTTTCAAAAAGGTTTGTGCTCCTACATTTTGCAAATTGTTAGAGTTGCTTCAAATATATTATGTAGTGATAAAATAAATGTTAGCTAGCTAAGCCAAAGCCTCAAGCCTTATATTTTTTGGTCTCCAGTCTCTCCTACCCCTGGAAATTATTTATCATTCATATAAATTAAAGTTGCTTTTCTTTAACTTTATTAGCTACAAAACCTGCAATTTGGCAACATAACCTTTTGAAAATCACAGCTATATTTCATTGTTTGGACTCTTCTAACTTCACTGTTGGTTGCAGCATCAAAATATAGAGAATTAGAAATAACAAGGCTCTCTAGCTTTTAATGGCTTCTCATTCATAATTAGAGCATCATCAAAAGCCCTTTCAAATAAGATTTTACTGCTTATTTGAAAAGTCACATCATCATTTAAGACTCCAAAAACACTCTACAGCTAAGATTCTTCAAATAAAAAATACTTCTCTGTCTTCAATTTTGTAAAGTGTTTTCTCTCTTTTTAATTTATATTTATTACTTTTTATTAAAGAGAGAGAAAGAAGTGATTTAATTACTATTTATTTTTCCTTTGCCTTTTGGTGGTGCTCTTATATTTTGAGATGGATTGCCTTCTTTTCTGGCATATGAGTTAAATTTGGGAGAGAGAGTCTCTTTTCTATTTAATAAAGATATCAACTCATGCTGTAAATTTTTTGTTTTTGTGCTTTTATTTTAGCAACTATTTCAATAATTTCATTATTATTGAATGGCATGAAACTTGCAACATTCATAGACCCTTTTCTGCTATACAATACTTGTTGGAGATAGCAATGCCACATTCTGTGATTAATTGTATTTGTTAATTACATGTACGGTAAACTGAAATCGGGTTTTATTTGTCGAATATTGCTTTTAGGTAGTGAAGAATTTGGATCTTGTAGCGGAATGATGTAAGTATCCCTATGGAATATATGTTGGACTTCGGTGCAAGTGTTTTTAGTGATTGCTTATCTTAAGATGTCTTGCAGAATTTGGCGATGGTGTAGTTAGTATATTTCAGCTATTAGGGTGGTTGTACTTTCTATGATTTAAATGGATATTCTAGTCATAATGTATATTAAATTTCATGTATTTTTATTTATTAGATTTTATAACTATTAATATTAGATTTTATTTTTATTTTGGATTTGCATTTTTTTAAATCAAATTTATAAAATTTGGGGGATTTACAATAATAATAATAATAATAATAAAGTTTAAAATAAAGATATCATAAATAATATTTTTAAAATATATAAAATTTTCTACCAAAAAATAAAAAAATCTGGAAAATTTTGAAATAAATTTAAATCTCCCTTAAATCAAGGTGTAACGTACTTGTGACTTATAAAATTTATCATAAATTGCATGAATTTTTTTTTTCTATCATGAGAGAGTGACAAGTACATAGACGATACATAAATTCTGTGTCATCGATCCCTATTATGACAATTTTTTTCGTCATTTACTTCTTGTTTTCTTGTAGGTATGTTAACTTTTATAATGACTATGTCAAATAGGTATTTAAAGTAATTATGTAGTATTAACTTTTATAATTATGTAATGTTAATTTTTAATAAATTATTTTATTAAAATTAAGTGTTGAGAGTAATTTTTTTAAGTGCAAATAGCCTCACTCTTATTAAAACTACATGTTTTAATGCTTTTGGTGGGGATCTACATCATATAACAGAATGATTCATTAATTATGTAGTATTAACTTTTATAATTATGTAATGTTAACTTTTAATAAATTATTTTATTAAAATTAAGTGTTTAGAGTAATTTTTTTTAAGTGCAACTAACCTCACTCTTATTAAAATTACATGGTTTAATGCTTTTGGTGGGGATCTACATCATATAACAGAATGATTCATTGGGTTTCGTGGGTTAAGTTATGCACTCTTAGAGGGAGGGTGGTCTGTGTTTTCGTCACTTTTGTTGTTTCAATAGATCAATGCCAGCTAAAGAACGTTGATGTTTATTGATTGGTATATCCACATTCACTTGTCACTAAGGTCCCGATCCAAGCCAGATATTTTTCACACTGGAATCTTTTTTTATGCGAGGATTAGCATTAATCCATCCTATATATGTGGCAAAGTATCTTACGGGGACATGGTGTGCTTAAGAGGAGATTCGGTGGCGCATTAGGAGTAGGACGATGGTGGATGTAATCGTAGTAGTTGGATTCCTCGATACTACTTCTTTTGTTCAATCTCCGAAGTCTCGCTTCCATTAGATGCTAAAATTTCTTCATGTTGAAAGATAATCATCAATGGAACATTTCTTTGATGCACCAACATTTTCTTCTAATAGATATTGAAGCCATTATGCGAATTCAATTCCCTTATTCTCCTGAACTTGATGAGGTGTTATGGTCTTTTACAAAAGATGCAATGCGGCTATGCATATAAATAGATCACGTGATGCTGGATGCTCTAAAGGCATGGGTAGAAGCCCCTTATGAGCCATTAATTTTTCTTTTAAATGTACTTCAAATCTTTTTTGATAGAGTTAAATAAGAAGAATTTAGATATATTTTTTATATAATAAAAGACTTATAGTTCAATGGTAAAAATGTTATTTTGATGGTTTAAAGTTTTAGTTCAAATCCCAATAGCCACATTATTATTTTTGAATATTTTATAGAAACCACTTAATTTTTTATTATTCTTATTATTTAGAATTTAAAAGAAAGTAATACAATTTAAGTTTATGAGAGTTAAAATATATTTAAGTGAATATTAAAAAAAAACTTTAAATTAAATAAAAAATTTTGAACTAAGCCCGCCCTTATTTAAGTGTGTCGGTTCGCCACTATCTAGAGGATCAGTAAAAGGCTTGGAGCCTTGGTGTGCCGGCGAAAGTCAAGAATATTTTTGTTGCGTGTGTTGTCTGATGTCTTACCAACAACTTGTAATTTGCATCGTTGATAAATTATTCCAGACCTAGTTTGTGGGCAATGTGGCTCTGACTGTGAGTTTTCACTTCATGTTTTGTTTTTATGCAAGTCTTCTAAGCATGTTTGGTGTCAAACTCCTTTTGAGACTCTGTATTTAATTTATCTTCCATGGCTGCTTGGGATTTGTTTCTAAATGCATTTTCTATTTTTGGGCAAGAGAAGTTGGAGCTATTTATTATGACTACGTGGGCAGCTTGGATGTCTACGCGTAGATGTGTATTTTCTCATGAAGCGAAGCCGCCTACAATTCTTGCACTTAAAGATTAGACCTACTTGGCTTCTTTTCAGAGTGTAAGCATGTGAAAGGTTTTGTTGCTGGCCCTGTTGTAGTGGCACCTTATACATATGGTAAGCGCCACCTATTGCTGGATTAAGTTGAATGTCGACGCCGCTATTGATTATGAGCATATGTTGTGGATTTAGGTGTTGTGATGCGTGATTGTCACGGGTATGCTAGGGCCAATATTAATTCCCAGTAAGTGTTTCATGGTGATGTAGCCTTTGCTGAAGCTGAAGCACGCTGGTTTGGGCTTGTAAATTGCTCATGATGTTAGACTATCACCTTTAGTTGCTGAATCCAATTATCTGTCTATTGAGCATCTTATAAACCGTCAAGCTAGTTCTACAACAGAAATTTTTGGGTTATTGCTAATATTTTTCAACTCATGGAATATCGATGTGCTTTTCAAGCTCATCATGTTTCCTGTAATTGTAATAGTTCAGTCCATGTGCTAGTTGAGTTAACTTTTTGAAATTCTGATTCTGTTCAGTTGGGATGATTTTGTGTCAAAACTATTATTGACTCTTTGATTACAATGAAGTTATTGGTTGTTTTTAAAAAAAAAAGTTGCAAAATGTAATTAATAGTGGTGATATTATTTTAAGGCAAATATATTTTGCCCTTTTTTCTTCAAATGAAATACTATAACAACCTCTATGATTTCATTCACCTAATATCGTAGACTCCAATAATCAATTACCTTTTAGGGCATTACACAATTGTATCAAATGCTCTTAATACGCTTAGGTTGGCATCCTATGAAATTGATTTTTGTTATGGATTTATGCGGAAGTATTTTCTACTATTCAAAGAAAATAGAGAGAAACAAAGAATGGGCTCTTATTTTTATTCAATAATCTATGAATGAACTATAAATCTAAATGTTTACATTTATAACTCCTACTAGTAGGAAAATGTAACCAACCACTGGAATTCTGAATTTTAGAATACAAAATTTAGCACTCAGAACATAGAATTTAGAGCACAGAACTTAGAATACATAATTTGGAACTCAGAACTCATAATACAAAATTTAAAACTTATGTACCAATAAGAATAAAGTCGTGGATAAATAAATAAATTTACAACTATCCCACTTAGATAGCTACCACTTTATGGTAATTGTATTTGACCTTTGCTAGGGAAACACTAAATGGGATAAAAACCCAAGCAAGAGAAGTGCAATTTGATGAACCAGAAAGTGGTGTTGGACATGCTTCAAATTACCTCATTAAAAACTTTTTCCAGTAAAAACCCAGTGAAAAAATCTGACCAAAAGGAAGAGGAGTATAGTGCACATATATCCAATTTAAGAACCATTTGTATTTTTAACTTAATGATTTAATTAACTCAGGTGATGTTTATTTTTCTATTTGAAATCTGAATAGACTTGAATTATTCTGAATTCTGAATAGATTTGAATGTCTGAATTTGAATAATATATTTATTTTTTTGTTTGAATCTCTGAAAACAAGTATTGAGTTATTATTTTTTTAAATTTAAAAAACTGAAAATATGTACTTTTACATTTGTATCCTTATTAAATTTGAATGTTGAATAAAAAAAATTAAATTCCATATTATTTTAACATCTATAAGTAAAACTAAGTTTAAGTGAATACATAATTATTTGGGAATTTTAATATATAAAATACCATAAATGTTAAATTTTATCACTAAAAAGATTAGCAAAGCTAGTTGATTAGTATATAATGAATGCTGGAAAACGTAATTGAAAAGAAAAAAAAGAAAAAAAAGAAAAAAGAAAAAAGGTCCAAGTCAAGAGCTTGCGTAGCGAGAAATTAATGAGAGATTTAAGAATTAGATGAGAGAAGCAAAGTGAAGAGGGATTCCATGACGGCTAAAAAAATATATATAAAGATGAGATTATGTGGGGTAAACATCTGTAGGTGAGTTTTGAAATAGGTGTGAAAAATAAATTATAAAGTATGGATATTTTTGACATTAGAAAGTAACTGACTTAATTGAGATTTCTTCATTCAGTAAAAAGCTAAAAAATTAGCTTATTTTATTAAGTCAAAATTATCTAAAGACTCCCATTAAGTTATAAAAACAAACATCTAAAATTAATTTAATTAATTAAGTTAAGTTACTTTAAGTCATTAAGTTAAAAAACAAATGCCATTTTAATTTTAATCAGTTAAATCATTAAGTCTGTTTTTTCAACTTAATGAAAATTTTCAGCCATTAAGTCATTAAGTTATTGTGCTAATTTTTTTAGCTTTTTGTTTAATCTAAAAAGTCTGAATAATATCATTAAAAGATATTTTCCAAAACATCCCTATCTAATTAATTAATTTTTATTTTTATCTGAATAAAATTTAATAATTAGCGTTATTATCCATCTCTATATAACTTGGTAATGTACAATGGTAGACTATTATTATTTTTATCTTTTTATTTTCTTCAAATTAGTGTTAATTAAATTCATAATTTTTTAATGAATATTTTCATATAAAACATCAGAAACTATATTAAAATTGATTAACATATATGATATACGACATTAAAGAGTTGTATTCAATTGAATATGATTTATATTATGATAATATATTATCTCATTCATATTCTTTGAGATGTTTATTATTTTTTTAACATTTATAATTTGTACGGGTATAAAAGTAAAAATATTAGTTTTTAGATTTTTTAAGTTAAAAAAAGTTAATATTTATTTTTGTCGATTTAGACAAAAAAAAAACATATCATTCAAATTCAGACATTAAGTTCTATTCAAAATTCAGACTAATTCAAGTCTATTTAAATTTCATCCAAAAAACAAACACCACCTTAGTTGCAGAATAACACAACTCAAAAGTCTTTAATTTACTCCCAGGTATAAGAGTATTAATTATAATATAACTCTGTGAGTCTGGGTCAATTCACAGAAAAATATTTAATTTGTTGATTTCCTTTAATTATCTAAAAACTAAAAATATAATTTAAATACACAATATTTAATTTAAGTGAAACTATGAAAATAAATTAGTTAGGCTTATATATCCACTCATACCAGTAAACTATTTAATAAATTCTTTTTATCATTTCTTTTTATTTGCTGAAAGGATTAATTACATAAATTATCATTATTTTGCAATTAATTTTATTATGGATTAAGTACTTAGTGTACCAAAATTCAATTTGTCTACAATAAGTTAAAATACCATTTTAGCACACCTTATATTAAGATATTAAGAATTTATTGTATCAAACTCTTTTGTTTGTCTACAATAAATCATGATTTCAAAATGTAAAATATAGATAAAATTAAATAGAAAATAATTTTATTTGTCTAATTAAAGATAGAATTTGATTGAACCATTTTTTTTTACTCTTGAGTTTCACTTTACCTTAATTATTATTATTATTATTTAGTTAAACATAATTGAAATAAAAATAATTGTTAAAATTAAATTACACATAATTAAGATAAAATAACTAAAATTGAAATAAAACTAAATATATCATGAAAATTATTTCACGAAACATTAAAAAGAGTATTCAGAAGAGATGAGGAGAAGAATTTGGGAATAAAAAAGCAAAAAACAACACAAGAAAGAGTAAGAATTACATAAAATAGAGCTAAAAATAAGATTCAGCGCACCTAATTTAGAGGGAGAGTCCCCTATTTATAGATATAATGGATGATTCATGGTCATTAGATGAAAACATTTTGGACGAACGTGATTACGCCATGTTGCGCTCTCAGATTGGTTGAAACAAGTCATCAGGGTTGTCATTATGTGTTTGTGCATGTATGGTACGCACACTTTTGGCCCACTGATACACTGCCATGTCACTAGTCAAATGAAACGTCAACAAGCTTACGTCAGTGTATACACATGTACCATATGTGTGTTCTTCGATCCAATAACATGCCGCCATGTAACTAAGTTCCACCAAATCAGCATACATCCTGCCACAATAGATCTTGACCTTTTTAAATCTTGTTTTATATAATTCAAGTCGATTTTAATCTTGGTTTCTGTCATTCCGTAGGCTTTCGGGGCCTTTGAATCCAGTTATAATGTTGGTGCCGCCATCCAGGACCTCAACATGAATAAAATTATGGTTTTACCTTTGTGACTTTTCGAAGGCTTTTAATTATTCCGAGCTAAAAAATATTGTCTGTTTTGCCGTATGATTTCTTGATAATCTAAAATGACCAAAATATCTCTGAAATACATAAACTACACACAATCAAAGTTGAAGAAACTTAAATAAATAAAAGTAGAGATGTTAGTGAGATATGGAGTGCAAAATGATAATTTTACACTTTGTAAGTATACACTCTTAAGCACTTATCACAACCCCAACCAGGTTATTACTAGTTCGTAGCAAATTAAGTATAATATCTAGCAAAATTCAAAACTAAATTGAATTTTTATTTTTTAGAAAAATTGTGTTTACTTCTTTGATTAGATTAATGACAACAATTACATAAAAGTATAAGCATTGTCTTCAGCCTAAAAATATTACTCCTACATCAACCATTCACAAAAATCAGTCAAGTAAACTCATCCAAAATGATCAATTACCAAAGCTCCATTAATTAAGCTATTTTCTAGAATACGATGTCAAACTATAAAATCTCACGAGTAAGAATGATGCTCTAAAAAAAACCAATAAAAGCAATCACTCCAAGGAACGGTAGATTGAGAGAAAAATAATTTCACACACTCTCACTAAGATGAAAGAATAATGTCTACAACTTAGAAAAATATGATCTCAAGTCAAACGGATTGCTAGTTAAACCAATAGCATTATTTATATTTATATTTATGCATCACCACATCTTTTAGTCTATATTACTAATTTCTACTTCAGAGTATAGTTTCTTAAAATTAAGAAATACTTTTACTAAGATGTAATATAGACTAGAGACATGGCTAATAAAGATGTGTGTGTGTGTGAGAGAGAGAGGGAAAAAAAGATATCATTTAGAAATTACCAGGTACTTTTCACTTTTTTTTTACTAAAATGTAACATAGGCAAGGAATATAGTTAATAAAGAAGGGATGATAGAAAAATAGGCAAGGAATATAGTTAATAAAGAAGGGATAATAGAAAAAAATGTTTGAGGAAAAAAAGAGATGATTTGAAAATTACAATGTATTTTTCACTTTCTTTTATTTATTATTTATTTTTTTATATTATGTATTTTTTTATGCACTACTTTTCTAAAGAAAAGAAATCATTTATAATGAATAAATGACAAAAGACAAAAAACATAAAACATAGGGTAATACTCCAAAATTGGAGTGGAATAGAATGATAAGTTAACAAAAGATTTTTTTTAAAAAAAATAGGCTTAAAAAGGGATAATTATGGATACTTCACAATAAGGATAGCTAGAAAAGACTTAAACAAATCAAAGACGACATTTCTGTTATATTTTAAAGCTATAAATAGTCTATCAAATTTTCTAGTTCAATGGAATTTCAGATGTAGCTAAATAAACCTTTTTTTTCATTGGTTAAATTAAAAAAAATAGAGATCATGTACAAAACAATAAACTACTGAGTTGTATAGGCAAATAGGGTTACTCTTTAAGAATAATAGGCTAAAAAATTCACTTTAAACTTACTATGAGTTTATGACATGTACATTCTTTTAAACAACCCAATCAATTTCACTTATCAAATCACTCAATTCACATATGTCACCAACATCAACATGCAAAATGACAAATATGGTGTAACATAACTTTAAGATAAACATAATATAACTACTAATATTTAGAAGTCATCATGTTATCCAATGTCAAATGATCACATAAATGCCTTAAAAGTTAATTTTTTATAATAAACAAAATAAATACTATTTCCACCTCCAAACTCTGAACATTATTCTTAATGTTTTATATCTAGAGATATGCATGCAAAAAATGAGAAACGAATAAAGAAAGCATAATAAAAGAAGATGTTGGAGAGATCACGCATGAATTGGCTGTAGAAACTTAAAAGATGATGACAAGGAAGAAGAAAATGCTAAAAGTAATTTTTATTTTTTAAGGGTAACTAAACTCTAGATAAAAAGATGTATTTCTAGAGTGACAACCCTCTATATTTAGCTACCTTCAACGCAAATTTATCCAAAGTTAGTTTTTACAATAAAAAACATTGTCCTCAATGTCTTAACGGAAAGAAGTAGAGTTTAGAAAACATTAACTAAATGCTGCAATACAATTTTTACTAATGGAGACTTAAATATAATTTGCACTTTTTATTAGGGCCACTGTTATCATCATCAGTCAACCAATCCAACACCAAGGTTGTAAAATATCAAATAACTCATTAGCAGCAGAAGCATAAATAATGAGCTTTTTTGCTAAGAATGGAATGAAATGATTCTTAATTGTATAGTTAAAAAATCTTATCAATCCATCATAAAAGTCATTAACATTTAACAAACCGATGAGTTTTTTATGAATGTTCAAATGGGCTCAAGATATAAATGTAATTAACACCTCTATAGTTGCAAGATCTCCGAGCAAGAGAATGAAAGAGTCGGCATGAGTTAGCATTTCAAATAATCTCTCTTGCATACTTGGGAAGACTAACTCTTTTCCAGTTAGTGGGTTGAGCAAACATCTTAGAGGTTTTACGGCTTTTGAGATGATGCTTAGCACTTGATTTCCTTTAATAAAAGTAACTTCTGAGACAACCTTTGATAACCCTTGATTATCTCCTCCATATATCAAGTGTAGTTTCTTGTCAGCTATGACACGACTAAGAGCTATAATTGCCTAAATGAACTCTTTATATTTCTCATAGTGAAATCCAGAAAGCACATAAATGTTCTTGAATTGTCTACTTAAAGTTGTTGCCACTAGGACAATCTTAAAAAATAATCTATGAGTGCTTGACAAAGAAGCTCGTATTTAAAGACCGTGGTGGTAGACACAATAATACATGTATGTAAATGAGGTGATGTGTTTGTCAAATGATGCGTCAAGCTCATGTTTGAAGATTTAAAAGATAAAAAAAGGCAAACTGTAAAAAGAGAAAAAATAATGATTAAATATAAAATCACATCATTCAAAGCAATAAAACAAATGATAAAATTATTAAAAAAAATGATATTTACTGGCAGTTGTGATTGTGGCTCATATTTGTTTTTTTTTATTTTACATCCACAGCTTGAACACTCTTTACGAGTTGATGATAAACTTCCCATCTAGTTTTTCTTATAAATTAGCAAATAGGGTCGTGTATTTTCATATTCTCGAGACTGTATTGTGCACATTATTTCTAGAATAAAGGCTATAATTGCGTAATTTCTCTCTGTAAGTATCCACTAGGATGAGTTTCAAGAGTTGAAAGGATGTCATCCAATGACACTTTATTCAAGTCATCCTTGATGAATTAAGTCTTATCTTCCGTATTATTGGACACCATTCCCGAAGAGGTAAAAGGATTTCTATTGTAGTTTGTTTGGGCACACTAGTGACAAGAAGTGATGCCTTTATCTCCTCGTTTTCTTGAGTAGTTTCATTTTCCACCACCCGGCACACAGACAACAACTTTGGAAGGTAAGTCACCTGCCAACCATACTTTTGCTTCGATTAACCAACAAATGTCAACATGGATATTATTCATCATAAGCAGTCGCAAGCTTTCGGACTGAGCTTTTTAAATTGTAACAAGTGTGTTCTGAGGGAGTGAATGAAATCACCCGTGAAGCTTTATAAGAGCTATATTCCTATCCATACCTTGGCTTGAGAATGTCAATTATTATGGGCAACTAAAAGGATAGACTTAATAGTCATGAAGTACTGTTATCTGCCACTTAATTAGTTAATAAATTAAAGCACACCAAAACAAATTAACTCTGTAAAATCAAATCAAACGTGAAAGTGAGCAAAACGACAAAGTGAAAACACATAATGTAAAAAAATGAATATAATTAAATACTTAACTCACCATTATCCATTTATTGAGTTAACTTCAAGTTCCAATAAGATATCATATATACCACCCTCTATTTCCCTTATTCGTCTTTCTAGATCATCAACATGACATACTAATATTAGTGGTTGTGAATCCCAAATAGAATGCGATTTACAAAATTGTATTAGGTCTCTTAAGTGAATTTTCACAAGTAGAAGTTCTCTAAGATGGTTGAAGAAGATATGTTTCATTGAGGTATTCGTGACATATATTAAAAGTGGTGAAATAAAACACAATTGTCAAACAATCACACTTACATATGAAAAACAACATAACGCACATCATTCGAGACAAAAAAAGAAACAATTAAACAATGTAAACAGTAAAGTAACAATTAAAAGTCGAATCACCTATTAAAAATGACAAAAAGCTAATCAAAATTTGGTGGGTCATTCAAATATATTTTGACGTCTTTTTCATATGGTTGGTATTCTAGATATGATTTTAATCTTTGACCATTAACTTTAAACTTGACATTGCTCTTTGGATCCTCGATTTCAAGGTCCCATGTGGGAAAATGTTGTGAATGATAAATAGATCAGAACATCAAGAGAGTAATTTATTTGGGAATAGATGTAGGCGAGAGTTGAGTAAAAGTATTTTCTATCCTGGTGTGAAAGAGTTTCTCACGATACTGTTGTCGTGAAAGACTTTCATCCACTACTTGTAATTTTTGAAATTTTCATTTGCATAATTGTGAATCTCCTCAAGTTCATTCAATTGTAATTTATGCAAATTACCAACATCATCAACATTTGAATTAAAAGATTTTTAAAAGCCCAAAATGATTTATGCTCTAGCTCAATTGGTAAGTGGTAAGGTTTATCATAAACTAACTGATATGATGACATTCTAAAGATGTTTTTAAATGCAGTATAGTAAATCCAAAGTGAGTCAATAAGTTAAAGAGATCAATCTTTGTAGGTTTGGTCAACCATCTTTTCTAAAATTTGTTTTATTTCCTTATTTGCTAACTTAACTTAGCCACTTATTTTAGGATAATAAGGGGTAGCAACTTTATGTGTAATTTTCATATTTTTTCGTTAAAAGCTCAAATGACTTGTTATAAAAATGCTTATCTCCATCACTAATAATGGTGTGAGAGATTTTAAATCTACTCAAAAGATTTTCTTTTAAAAAGTGGATCATAGTTTTATGAGTGTTGTGTCGACAAAGAATTGCTTCAATCCATTTAAAACATAATCAACAGTAACCAAAATATATACAAATCCAAATGATGGTCGAAAGGAGCCCGTAAAATTAATTCCCTAACGATTAAATATTTCAACGACAATGATGCAGTTTAAAGGCATCATGTTTGACTTTGAGATTGACCCTCACACAACTTTTAACATTTTACAAAATGCATGTGATCTTTAAATAATGTCGACCAATAAAATCCACACTATAATATTTTTGTAGCTGTCTTCTTTATGGAAAAATAGCCACCAAATGCTTCAGAATAACAAAATTGAATGACATTATTTACCTCGTCTTTTGGTATGTACCACCAAAAAATTTGATTAGAATAGTACTTGATCAATTAAGGATTATACCAATAAAAACCTTTCACCGTTGTTAAGAATTTCTTCTTCTCTTGAGACCTCTAATCAATTGGCATTTTACTAATTGCAAGACAATTAACAATGTTATCATACTAAAGGTGTATTGTGTATAGAAAACAAAAAATCATTAGGGAAAAAATCATTAATAAGTGTTGTATCAATTAAAAACTCATTTGTAAGTCTTGAAAAATGGTATGCGACAACATTTTCGACAACCTTTTTATCCTTAATTGTGAGATTGAATTCTTGGAGCAACAAAATCCATCATATTAATTTTGCCTTGGTATCTTGTTTAGTAATTAAATATCTAATGGTAGCATGATCAGAATAAACAATAGTGAATAAGCCAATTAAATACCAACAAAAGTCATCCAATGTAAATATTATCGTAAGTAGTTCTTTTAGTGGTGATGTAATTCATTTGCGCACTATTCAAATTTCTACTTACGTAATAGATGAGAAAGGGCTAACCTTTGTTTCTTTATCCGAAAACAACTCCAATAGTATAATTAGAGTTGGCAAAATGAGCGTCGGGTCATGTTTGTGTTGTGTCAATTTTGTATCATGTCAAATTTAAGTTGACTCAAATTAACTCGACCTATTTAATAATCGTGTCAAAATATTGAGACCCAAATTCGACACTGAAAACAAATGGGTTACCGAATAACCCGTTTAATACTATATATTTAACAAATGTTATATACTCATACACATACACACTCACATATACACACCCCCCCTAAAATATTACACATTTATACTATTAAAAGTTTTAATTATATATATGTAAATAAGACCATATATCGATATCATAAAATATACATGCGTACTAATATTTTACACACTCACACTATTAAGGTTCTAAATCTATATAAAATTTTATAAATAAAACAATGTGTATATATCTACCCTTCCAAAAAAAAGAGAGAGAATTATGTCTAATATTTGAGTTGTAATGACAAAAACTTATAAATTAATTTTTAAAAAATATAATCGTGTCATTGGTGGGGTAAATGGGTGATGAACTTTAACCATAACCCAACATAGAAAAAAAAATCATGTTGACCTAAACTCGGCCCATTTA
Organism: Citrus glauca; assembly: GCA_029633175.1. Classification (NCBI taxonomy): domain Eukaryota; kingdom Viridiplantae; phylum Streptophyta; class Magnoliopsida; order Sapindales; family Rutaceae; genus Citrus; species Citrus glauca. The sequence goes on from JAQOOD010000001.1 coordinate 16,586,070, forward strand.
ATAATCGTGTCAAATTTGATTATGCATACCCATTGGTTTGTGTCGTGTTCATATCTAATAATTGGATCATGTGAACTTTTGCCAGCTGTAGGCATAATCACTAGCATTAAACATTAACTCAAAAGGTAAAAACCAATCACGATTGATGTTAAAAGATTAATTATCTTTTTCAAAGATTTTCTAAATATAACATTAATCTTTCTTTATAAACCTCCTATAAAACCTGGCACGTCCAAAAAAGACACGGACGTCCCTAATTGTCCGTAGTGAAGGTAAATTTTGAGATGACTTCAACTTTGGTTTCATTAACTTCAATTCCATTAGAAGACACTGCATGGCCCAAAACAATTTTAGAAATAGTCATGAAATGACATTTTTCCTAATTTAAAATAAGTCTTTTTTTCTTTACGCCTTTCTAAAACTCTTTCCAAATTTTCAAGACATCATAAGAACTTTTAAGTATAGTTAAATCATCAAAAAAATTTCAAATAATTTCCAATGATGTCTTTAAACATATCATCATGCATCTTTGAAAGTTAAAAGAGCATTATAGAGTTCAAAAGACATTCTCTTAATTGTAAATGTTCCAAATGGGCATAGCAATGTGGTCTTTTCTTGGTCTTCTAAGGCTATAGATATTTGATAATAGTCTAAGTAGTCATCAAGAAAGTAGTAATAGGGGTGCCTTACTACTCTCTCGAAAATTTGGTTTAAAAATAAAATGGAAAAATAGTCTTTTCTAGTGGCATTATTTAATTTTTGTAGTCAAGGCACAAGCACTAGCTAGACAGGATTCCTCTTGGGATTGGTTGCCTTTTTTATTTTTTCTACAATAGTTATATCAAATTTCTCCGGTGCTACTTACGTTGGACTTACCCATTTACTATTAGAGATAGGATTGATGATTCCTACATACAATAGAGTTTGGTATTATGTGTGACTGATAAGTTGTTTTGGCATTTTTCTCTAAGTTTGTTATGTGTGTGTAAATTAAATGATTAATGCCCTTTATGTCTTTCAAGGTCCAACCAATTACAATCTTCTGTTTTTTAGGAATAGTAAATAGCTTACCTTTTTGGTCACTTGTGAGTCAAGAATAAATTACCATTGGATAAATTTACTGATTTGTAACATATGTACGCTTTGTTTCTTCTGATAAAGGCTTCAATTCAAGCTTTGGACCTTCTTCTTCCTTTGTCCGTTCGAGTTGGATTATGTCTTTAAATTTCAGTTGGCCAATTTCATCTTTAAATACCTACTTAGAATAAAGTATATAACATATATTAGCAGTAGCACATTCTGATTCCTTACTAGATTCAAATGAACTTCCATAGAATTTATAAGAGGGATATTATCATTCGTGGCCCTTATAGACGCTCTGTTATAAAAAATACTATAACACTTTGAGGATGTATCAATTGTCTTCCTTATTGACAAAAGCCATCTGCCGACTACCAAATCGTTAACTGGCATTTGAAAGTTAACGGAATTATAGCAAATTGATAATTTTACCCTTAAAAGTATACTATACCCTTAAATTCTTTTATTATCACTTGTATAGCCTTAAATTATCACTTGTATCATATGAAAAGACCAAATTACCCCTCTGGCATTATCCTATTTAAACGGCAAGTAATGTTTTGATGGACGGTAGATACATTTTGTCAATTTATGGTGGACAATTGATACACCTTCAAAGTGTTGTAGTATTTTTTTATAACAGAGCATCTATAGGGTATAAGAATGATAATTTTCCTTTATAAAATTTCCATCCTGAATGTGTTCTTTAATGATTGGTTTAATGAGTTGAATATCATTATTCTCACAACCATCATCTTCTTTGTTATGAGGTCATTTACACACGTCGAACAATTGAATTCCAATATCATGTTGTTGAAAGATAACTTCATCACTCCATTCCTACTATTAGTTAAAGCATTAGCATTGGCTAGAAATGGCTGACTTAATAAGGCAAGAATTTGCTTGCATTTATCAATAATTGGTTCAGTTTATAAAATAATGAAATCTAGAGGATTTATGAATTTATTGGCTTAGACCAATATATTTTTAATTATCCTTTTTGGTACCTTAATTGACCTATCGGCAAGTAAAGGAGTGGTACAGGTTGGCTTTAACTCCCAAGATTGAATTGTCAATATACTAAATATGGAAGTAAATGGACACTTTCACTAAGATCAAGTAAAACATGTTCAATTTTATAGTCCCTAATAATGCAAGAAATAGTTAGATAACTAGGATATTTGTATTTCAAGGCATTATTAGTTGAATGAATGAAACTTACCTGTTCTGTTATAAAACCTTTCTTTTGCACTGTATGTTTCCTTTTTACAGTGCACATGTCTTTCAAAAATTTAATATAAGATGGTACTTGTTTAATGATATTTAGCAAAGGAATGTTGACTTTCACCTGTTTAAAGACTTCCTAAATAACTGGAATGCGGTTTGATTTCTTTGGCTGGATTAGTATTTGAAGAAATGAGGGGATAAGAGAAGAGTAAATTATCTCTTCATAGGTCAACGGTTGATGAAACTCTTCCTTATTCTCTGAAATTAACTCCTTACTAATTTCACGAGGATCAATAATGTGTTTTGTGACAATTTTACTCGCAAGAAGGGTTATAATCGATTTAACTTCTCTTGTTTTATTTCCTGTACTACCCATTTGAGGATGTTGTTGAATTTTGGATTTTGGTTCTAATTGACAAGCCAACATACTTTTTGCATGCATGGTGATGGTTGATGTAAGTTTGGAGACGGTGTCGATCAAATTAGTCAAGGTCTAAATCATTTGGTTATTGGTTGATTCTTGTCTTTCAATAAATGAATTATCTTCGAAGGTTTTTTTTTTAATGGTGTGACATAAGGTGGGTAACTGTAGGAATTTTGAAAATTTTGACCTAAAAGATGCGGTTGTAAAGTTTGTGCATGATTGTCATTTCTCCAACTAAAATTTGGATAGTTTCTCCAACCAATGTTATATGTCTGTGAGAATAGATTAGGATTCGACTTTTTTGAAATTACCTATCACATTCACTCATTCGTGCAAAATTTTTTTCAGAGTTGGCAAGGTCTAACAGTCCTACGTAAGTGGAACTGCAAATATAGCATGAAATATCTTAAACCGATTTAACATGATTATTTTTTTTATTGACTCTAATGCCCTGAATTTTCTAGCTAAGGATGTAAATTTGGCGTGAAAGTCATATTCATCCATAAGGTTGTACGTATCTCCACCAGATAGAGATTACTAGGGTTTACTAAATGATTGATAAGAATCAATATTGTCCTAATATTGTGCATTATCTACTATATAATCAACATAATCTAATGCATCTTGAGGATTTTTATCTCTAAACTCACCGTTATACATCATTTCAACAACCTGTCTACCTTGGGATTTTAGTCCCTCGTAGCATCCTTACTTCAAAACCATGGTGTGGGCAAATGTTAAATAATTCATTGTACCTCTCCCAACATTGGGAAAGAGTCTCTCCTAACTTTTGAGTATAAGTAGTGATTTGTATTTTGAAAGAATTTATCCTAGAGTGTGGAATTTTTTTTTTCAAAAATTGTTCTTGCATATTATTCCAATTTTTTATTTATCCAAATTTAAAATTTTGTAGCTAAGTTCTACCTTTATTTTTCAATGAAAAGGGAAAGAGCTTTAATCAAATTTGTTTGTGCTACAATTTTGGTCTGTGTATATATTACAAACTTCCTTAAAATCTCTTAAATGCAACTACGGATTCTCGGATTCTAAACTATGAAATATTGGTAAAGGTTTGATAATATCTAGTTTAAAGTTGAATCGAGATGTTTCTGGAGGAAATACCATATAAAAGGGTACTCGATTTCTAGTTAGATTTATATAGTTTCTCAAAGTCCTTAGTTGATTCTGATCACGTGCATTATGTTGAGATTTGTTGTCTCCTTGTTCAATTTGAGAATTAATTTTTTCCAAATGACTTTCTTCTTAGATTTCTTCCATGATTAGTAGAGATGATTGAGATCCACAAATTAATCTACTACTTGGAGTTCGAGACTAACTCCTCACGCAAATGTTAATGATGTGTGTGTGAAATTAGATGATACACAAACAAATTAATAATGTATAAAAATTACAAAAAATTAAAAAAATTAAAATTAAATATGCAAATAATATAAATATACAAGAATAAAAAAATTTGAAATAGGATAATTAATTAATTGAAGTTAAAATAACTAAATAGACAATTAAATCCACCATATAAACAAATTAATTAAATTAAACAAGTGTACGTATGAAATTTTAAAAAATAAAAAATTAAAATTAAATATGCAAATAATATAAATGTAAAAGAATAAAAAGTTAAAATTAAAATAAAAAACTAAAAATTAATTAACTGAAGTTAAAATAACTAAATAAGGGGTTAAACCAACCATATAAACAAATTCATTAAACTAAACATATTAATAGAATAATATATATTAACAAAAGTTAAATAAAAAATTTAGGTGGTTAAACCGGCCTTATAAATTAATAAAATAAAATAAATGCCAAAAAAAGAGAAATTGCAAAGGAAAAAAATAAAAAATGCTAAAATTAAATTGCAAAATTTAAAAGAAGAAGAAGAAAAGAAAAGGAATTCTTAATTTAAGATGCAGACTTTTTTAAAATTTAAAAAATTACTAGCCAATTAGGTAATTAATTCAAATTACTGGGTTGTTATTGTTGTTTTAAAAGTAAATATTCATGTCTATTCAGTCTAAATCGTGTCCAAGTTGAGTTCGAATTAGTTCAAATAAGTTCAAGTTGCAGGTCCAATATTATTGTTACCGAAAATTTTGGTTATCGACTTATTCAAAAAGTTTCCAAATTTGTTGTTAAACTATAATTTTTAAAAGTATAGAACATAAAAGTGTATGATGAAAGTGAAGTTACTCAAAATTTGTGTGGGCAGAGCAAAATCTAAGAAAAGAAGAAAAGAGCAAATAAAAATTTACAAAACAAATAAAAAAATGAAAATAAACAAAATAAATATTTTTTCCAGCAATAACACCAAAAACTTGACACATCTCAAAGGTATAGTAGTGTCTAGTTATAATATAACCCAGTGAGTTTAAGTCGATCGACACTGAAAAAAATTAATTTGTTAATTTCCTTTAATTATCTAAAAACTAAAAATATAATTTAAATACACACTATTTAATTGTAGTGAAACTATATGAATAAATTAGTTAAAATTATGGATTCACTCATAGCAGTAAATATAACTTAATAAATTACTTTTATCATTTCTTTTTATTTGCTGAAAAATTAATTACATAAATTATCATTATTTTCCAATTAATTTTATTATGGATTAAGTACTTAGTGTGACAAAATTCAATTTGTCTACAATAAGTCAAAATACCATTTTAACATACCTTATATTAAGATATTAAGAATTTATTTGTGTCAAACTCTTTTGTTCATCTACAATAAGTATGGATAAAGTTAAATATAAAATAATTTAATTTATATAATTAATATAAAATTTGATTAAACTATATTTTTCTACTAAGAGTTTCACCTTACCCTAATATTAAATTTAATTAAATACTTGAAATAAAAATAGTTGTTAAAATTACATTGCGCGTAATTAGAAGTAAAATAACTAAATTAGAAATAAAACTAAATTTATTATAAAAATTAATTTATAAAATATTAAAAAAGTATTTGGGGGGGGTAGGAGCGAAATTTTGAGAGAAAGGGATAGAGAAAAGGATAAAATAGTAATTCTGTAATAAAAATACCTAAAAATACAAGATAAAGTAAGAAATACACAAAATGGAGGCGAAAATCAGATATAACACATCCAAATTAGGGGGAATTCTCTATTTATAAATACAATAATTAAATCATGGCCATCAAATGAAAATAATTTGGACGCACATGATTGTGCCACGTGGCGTTCTTAGATTGGTTGAAACACATCGTTAGGTTATCATTCAATGCATGTGCATGTATGATATGTGCATTGTTCGGTCCACTAGTACTTTGCCATATCACTAGTCAAATGCAAGGTTAACAAGCTTACTTTAGTGTAGTTGCATGTTCTTCGGTCTAACAATACGCTGCCACATCATTGGCCAACGCAAAGTCAATTAGGTTCCACCAAATTAGCATACACCTTGCCACATTAGATTTAGACCACTATAAATCTTGTTTCATGTAATTGAAGTCTGTTTTAACCTCGATTTTGGTCATTCCTTAGGTTGACATGGCTTTTAAAATTGGTTTATTACATCAGTGCCGCCATCCAAGACCTGAATATGAGTAAGATTATGATTTTATTCTTTATATCCTCCCTAATATTTGTAACTATTCTAAACTAAAAAATGTTGTCTATTTTGCTGTCTGATTTCTTGATAATCATAGAATGATTGAAATACCTTGAAATAAATAAAATACTCAAATTATAATAAAATACATACAATCAAAGTTTAAGACACTTAGATACATAAAAGTAGAGATATTAGCGAGATTTGTAGTATAAAATAATAATTTTACCCTTTATAAATATAAACTCTCTAGCACTAATCATAGAAGTTCATTTGCAAGATTGTGCTCCACCTAATGATGCTCCTTTTAATGGTCAACTTGATAATCCATTCAAATGGCGCATGCCAATGCCATATATTATTTTCTCAAATGTTGAAATGGGTAAAGCTTTAGTGAATATATTTGCAGAATTATCTATGAAACATATCTGCTTGATATCAATCTGTTAATCTTGCTAGAGCTTATGAGTGTAGAAGAACATCGGCAACATATGCTTTGTTTTGTCTCCTTTAATATTATCCTCCTTTGAATTGAGCAAGACAAGTAGCATTATCTTCAAATATTACTATTGAGATGTCCACATTTGAAGATAATTTATAGGTGCTCTAAATTAGATGAATGACAAACCACAACCATATAAATTCTCAACTCGCTTCATGTAGCATGATGATTTTAGAGTGATTCGAGGATATAGCAACAAGATTTTGCTTCTTGGAATTTGAAGAAATTATTGTACTATTATAAGTAAAAACTTATCTTGTCTGTAAATGAGTTTTATAAGGATTAAGTAAATAAATTACATTAGTATAACCAATAAGATTTGAACTTTCTCAGAACAAAATAAACCCAAATCAATAGTCTTATGAAGATAATTAAAAATATTCTTAATGCCATCTAGTGTTCTTTAGATAGTTCATAAGTAAAAACCTAGCTAATATGTTTACTAAAAATGTTATATCTAGTCTAGTACATTGGGCTAAATATATCAAAGCATCTATGGCATTCAAATGTGATACCTTATGTCTAAGTACTTGTTCATCATCTCCTTAGTACGAAAATGATTCTTTTCAGGATCAAGAAATCGAACTATTACTTGACTGCTCAATGGGTGAACTTTATTCATATTGAAACTCTTCTCAGTATAATTAGCAATATTTTGGAGATCCTTTGGAGTTTCAATGAAATTTATATCATCAACAAAGAATGCTCTAGTAGCAAATTTAGATTCTAACTACTTTATATATACACAAGGATAAATAAGGTCATTCATGTATCCTTTCTTAATCAAGTATTACCTAAAGCGATTATACCACGTGCATCTAAATTCTTTAAATCCATAAAAAGATTATTATAGCCTTATAGAATGTAAGCTATAATGTGGGGATAAAAATGCTTTAGCTATTTTGAATCCTTAAAGAATTTTCATATATCAGCATATAATAATCCATAAATAAGTTAACACTATGTCCATAAGACGCATGGCAAACCTCTCAAATATAGCCAAACTAATTAAATATCAAAATATAACTGTGCATATTATCAATAAACAAGTCTCCCTATAATCTATACCAAGTCTTTGTGAGAAACCTTGTGTAATCAACCATGTTTTATATCTAACGATCTCATTCTCTTTGCTACATTTTTGAAAAAATACCTATTTATATCCAATTAGTTTAATGTATCTAACTAGTTTAATACACACAAGTGTTTAGACTATGGGTCCAACAATATCACATCTGGCTAAGAAGTCAATTTCACATGGATTACTTCTTTTTATTTGGGCAATGTCAACATAAAAATACGACTAATTAGTTTATATTTTAGTCTACATTCATTGAAAATTACAGTTCGATATCATAATTTAATAAGTCAATGGCCAATTTGAACATAAAAACATTGTCCATTACTATTTCCACATGATTCGACACATTTTGTCTATAACCAAAGTTTGTAGATTTTTTATTTTATTTTGAGCCACAGTAAGGGCTTGACCCATAAAAAGGGCTTGCCTCTTCATTATAAGGACATATGTCTCATCGAGGATTTATAATTTACTATAAATGAATTATCGTCTACATTGTATCATCACTTTGAACGGTGCAGGAATCTACATAAGATAATTTTGTCGTTTGCCCTAGAAGCTCGTGTCCATTATCATGGAATGGTTTTCTCTCTCATAACAGAATAAATTTTGTCTCATCAAAATTATAATAAGCAAAACATGAGTATAAAATCACTAGTAGTGGACTAAAAAATATCTGATAATAGATAGTGAGTCAAAACCTATACAAAACCCTAAATGTCATTGGGTCCCATTTTAGTGCGTTAGAGAGGTGTAACATGCACTTGTACAACGTGGCCAAAAGTACACAAATGGAGTATATCAAGTTGATGCCCCAGTATCTATTACAATGGAAAATACTAGTGAGAGGCAGTAAGCCTCAAGAAAGTCAATGCTACAACATGCAAAATAGCATGTTCCCATGTAGAAATAGATTTTTGAGTATATAATAAAAAAATTCTTACAATTACTTGAAAATGTTTAACAAAAGATTCTACTAATGCATTTAAAGTATCAATACATGGTATTGGGTGCTCCAAAAATCCATTAAGGAAAGGGCGATAGTAGAACACCTTGCTGAACACCTTATCAAAGAGGAACATGAGTTTAAGGATTGCTTTCCTGACGAGGAAATAGCTGTCACAAAAGAGAAGAGAAGTATGAATACATGGTACTGGGTGCTCTATGTCAATCCTGACTGACACGAAAAAGTTATCAAAAGCTTTAGAAGTGAACTCACTAGTGTTATAACGATTAATATGGTGTTAAGCGCTCATTATGCCAGACAATAACGATTCTTCACTATGGAGCTAGTATACTATGTAAAATCTAGATATGAGACATTGTTTGTCGATAATGACTCAAAACAGCCACATAAATTAAAGAAGAAAAGAAAATAAACTCACCTAATTAAGCCCATGGATCATGTTGAGGTTTCACCTTCAATCCCAGCTTAAAATTAAACTAGCCACTCATAATTGAACTGGGGGTAAAATGATAATTTTATTAAAATACATAGAAAATACAAGATGGATGGAGAATTATAGAAAATGAAGCTCAAAAATATATTCAGGGGTTTTAAATTAGGAGGGAGCCCTCTATTTATAAATACAATAGATAAATCATGGCTATCGGATGAAAACATTTTAGACACTTAGGATTGCACCACGTGGCAAGCTTTGATTGTTGGAACATATCATTAGTCAATACCACATCAGTATTTCGGTCTAATAAGATGATATCACGTCATCTGTCAACACCACATAATCAATCAATGCCACAGCATTGGTCCAGTAGGATGCTGCCACATCAGCGGTCAATGCTACATCATCGGTCAATGTCACGTTATATTACCGTATATGTGAATAATACCGTACTTGTAAATAGTATCGTATATGTGAACAATACCATATACATGAACAATACCAAATGTTTTTTTACGCTCCTCCTAAGGTTTTCAACTATCTTGAATCCATAAATGCCATTCATTTTGCTTTCTGACTTTCGTTAGTCATGAAATGGCCAAAAAATTCCTGAAATAGCCAAAATATCCCTAAAATACATAAAATACTTAAATTATAATAAAACACACCTAATAAAAGCTTAGAAGATTTAGACACGTAACAATGAAAATTTTAGTGAGAGTTGGAGCATAAAATGACAATTTTACCCTATACAAATATACTTTCTCCACTACTCAACATGTCTTAAGTAGATAATCTGATGCCTATGCACGTAATCTAGCAAATTTAACATTATATGTAAATAATAAACAAACATATGACTAACTTACAAATGCATTTCTTAAAAAATATAAAATAATGAAATGGACTATTAGATGGGTGAATGGATCCATATAATTCCCCAAGTCCTTTGTAAGAATGATGAAGATTCAAAGCCAACTTTAAAAAGAGATGGTTTTATGACTAATTTACCTTAGGAACAAATAGTGCAACAATTCTCATTAACTAAAAGAATCTTTATTTTAATAGTTGTCCACAATAATTGTCAATAATTCTACACATCATAGTTGATCTAGGGTGATCTAGATCTTCATGCCGAGGCATAAAAACTTTTAGATCACAAATTGTTTGGTTTCATGATTATGTAGTTATCAATTACTTTTATTGTTGTATGATATAATCTAGATGAGATAGCTGGAAGCTTCTCCAATATACGTTTCTAGCTTGAGACATTGAAACTAATACATGGATATTTTGTATTATTTTCTTTTACCATCTCTACATGAAACTCATTATAATGAATATCTTTGAAGCTTAAAAAATTTCTTCTGGACTTAGTTGAATACAAGACATCATGTATACATAATTTTGTACCATTCACTAATGTGAACATGGCTCTTCCAAATCCCTCAATCAGATTTGCAGGACATGAGATGGTATTTACCTTACGTTTAGTTAATGTTAAACTCATGAATTATTTTTTTATTATGAAGAATAATGTGTGTTGTTGTACCATCAACTAAATATATCTTTTCGTCATGCAATCCTCTTTGTTGTACCATCAGCTAAACATATCTCTTGATCGTGCAATCCTCTTGAACATCCATATCCTTTTACAAAAAGAAAAAATATTTATTAGACAATATTATAGTATAATACATAAACAAAACATATAAACAATAACTAATAAAACTTAGTAACCAAGCTTAATCGATATGGATGCCTCCATTACCAATTTGGTCACTTGTGCTCTTATCATGGTTTTTGAAGAAATCCAAATCATCCAAATGGCCGTCATCAATTAGAATAGCATAATTTGTCTTGATATTCTTTCCTTTCTTCGAAGATGGTTGATATGGATCAACAAGATGCCTATATGCTTGCTAAAATCGTTGGAAATGGCCTATAGCTTCACACATATTACACGCGCTTTCTTGAATCTTATTTTGAGTAGATCTCCCTTCATCATTCTTCCAACTATGATGATTACTATTATAACCACCATGAAGTCGATAATAATTGCAATCATGACCATGACCATGACCATGACCGTGTCTGCATCCATATCCTTAATTATTGTTGTAGCTATATAGAATAGCCTTGGCATTAGAGAAAACATTCGCTTCAAGAAATGATTTTTCACCAACTGGATAAGCTTGGTGATTCTTCATTATAAGTTCATTATTTTTTTCAATGATGAGGAGGCATGAAATCAAGTCGGAATATTTCTTATACTCATAATTTCTACATTATTGCCACAAAACTATGTTTGAAGCATGAAATATTGAGAGGGTCTTCTTTAACATTTCTTCATTGGTGATTTTTCCTCCATATAGCTGTAGTTGTGAAGTGATTTTAAAGAGTTCAGAATTGAAATCATGGATTGACTTGAACTCTTGCAATTCAAGTTAGTCTCACTGTGGCATTCGCAAGAATGACTGACTTCAGAAAGCTATATCTCTCATGTAGACTATTTTCAAAGGACATGTCAATTCTTTACAGTTAGATATTCTATCCTCAGTGATGAATGAAGATGATGACAGAAGAAGATCATAGCTCAGATTGGTTTGGCATTGCTGAGGCCCATGGTATCAAGGTGAATATCCTCATCAAGGATCCACAATAAGTAGTTTTCATCATAGATATCAAGGGTGTTAAATTCAAGATTTGCCAGGTTAGACATCTTCAAATTCTAAAGTTAAAAACTTCAATCTTCACTTCATTTCTTTAAATTCTTGAAGTCTTAAATCTTTAATGTATAACATTAGTAGAAAAATGAACAAAACCTAAACCTTACTTTCTGATGTGGAAGATCCAAATTAATGGCAACCACATAGCATATTTGTAAGGATAGTTGTATTAAATAAACAAATAAAATAAAAGAGTAAAGGGATATAATACTTCTTATACTAAAGTGATCTCGTGCTGATAACATATTCTAGATGTATATTAAAGTATTTTGATATCCAAAAAAAGAAAAATAGACAAAAAATATTATTACATTCAATATTCCCTGAATGAATTATGAATGTTTACAATTGATAGTTTCTATTTATAGGAAAATGTAATTGACTATTTTAATTCAATCGATCATTGAATTTTGAATTTCAAAATAAATAAAATTGAGAATTCAAAACTCAAAATACAAGATTCAGGCATAACTATTTATGTACCAATTGGATCAACGTGGGGGATGGACAAATAAGTTCACAACAATTTTCTTATTTTATCCTAAAAAAATTTTTTTGTTTTCTTTTTTTTCGGAAATTTATTTGTTAAACGGTGCGTCGTTTGAGAGAGTGCTAGCAGCACACGTGGCCGTTTTGACTGTCACGATTCCTGGGCTGGACTACGATTCCGGGCTCGTCTAGGCCTCTTGCACCGGTTTCTGATAGGAGTCACCTTTTCTCCCAGTAGCCAGCCAATGAATTCTATCCACGTAACAGTTTAAAGATGACAGCTTGAACAACTCAGCAATCTTATGGTTCACCATAAAAGTCCCTTCCCTATCTTCAAGCACAAACTTCGTCGTGACAAATTCGTCACTTTGCAAACACACACTAAAAACGTTTTAGTGAGCAAACTCAAAACAAGCAACACAAACCAAAATTCATTTTTTGAAAAAGAAAAGATTAGTGGCATACAACAACGTCTCTAGAGACGCACAGCAATGGCGTGAAAACTGAAAACCGAAGCTTTTTATGAGAAGCGGAAGAGAATTAAGAGAAAAAGCAGAAGAAGGCAAGAATGGAATACTACTGTCTTGGAGCTCGAAATTTCGCAGCAATGGCGGTATCTCCTTTCCCAACAGGGCGGACGCGAAGGAAAGCACTGAGAGTGAGAACCAAACAGAGTGCTGTATATTGTAATCATAGTTCCTATAAAGTGACAGCTGGAGCTACTAGTAGTAATGCTGGTAGTGAGAGTTGCGTAGCCGTCAAAGAAGAAGATTATATTAAGGCCGGTGGCTCTCAGCTTGTTTTCGTACAAATGCAGCAAAACAAGTCAATGGATAAACAGTCTAAATTAGCCGATAAGGTTTGCATTCTCTCTCTTTCTTTTATTTATTTATATATACATATATTGGTTTAAAATTTTAAAGCGTGAAAAAATTTGAGAATTAAATTAAAGCATTGAAACCTCATAATTGTAAATTTTTAAAAAACTTTCCGCTCTTTAAAATCTTGAATTGAAAATTTCTAATATGTATATTTATATATATATTATGTGCGATGCCTTACCCTTTTTTTTTTAACGAGCTATTAGACTATGTACTACAATAGAGTTAACTTTTAATATTTCATAAAATATTAAACTATTTGATTTACTGGAGTGTTTATATGAAAAAAATAAAAATAAGAGCGACCGCATGAAAAGACTGTCATATATAAATAGTAAGTTGTTATTAAAGGGAGTGTTTTACTTCAAATGAATGCCGTATATAATCTTTAGGTTAAACCGCACCTCAAGTTTGTTCTTTGTTTACTTTTTTGCAAAAACCACTTTTGCTTATGTCGGCCAAACACTAGAAGGTAGACCAAAGAGATAACTTTTTGCTGTTTCAGAGCATTTCAGTTAAATAAAAAACACTGGCAAATGCTTTATTAGTACAGTGTTATTAATGGACATGTTTATAGTATCTTTCTTGTCTCTTTTCCTATATGTATTAGGTTCTCAATTATGAATTTTACTTCTGTTGACTGTTGTCTGTACTATGGTCCGCTTTAAATTTAATTTTAAATATTTACATTTTTCAGCTACCGCCAATATCAATCGGTAATGGTATTTTGGATTTGGTGGTGATTGGTTGTGGCCCAGCTGGTCTTGCTTTGGCTGCAGAATCAGCGAAGTTGGGATTAAATGTTGGACTTATTGGCCCGGATCTCCCTTTCACAAACAATTATGGTGTGTGGGAAGATGAATTTAGAGGTACCGATTTCCTTCAAATCAAAATCTGTTCCACAATCTGGGATGTGTTTTCATGTATACTATATCCAATGAATTTCGTTTATAGTTCATATTACCAAAGGTTGTATAACGCTAACAGTATTCACAAGGTGAAAAACTCCCTTCACGGCTTGAACCTACCAAAAAGATGAATATAGTTTATTATACTTTCAGATCTTGGACTTGAAGGGTGTATTGAACATGTCTGGAGAGACACAGTTGTATATATTGATGAAGATGAACCCATCTTGATTGGTCGTGCTTATGGACGAGTTAGTCGACATTTGCTTCATGAAGAATTATTAAGAAGGTTTGACTGCTTGTTTTTCTTAATACTGTAATTATTGTTATGAACTCTACAGTCCTTTCAAGTTCATTGATGTGTAATATAGTATTCTTTAAGATATATAATCTATATTAATTTCCCCTAGGTGTGTCGAGTCAGGTGTTTCATATCTTAGCTCAAAAGTGGAAAGTATTACGGAATCTACCAGTGGTCATCGTCTTGTAGCTTGTGAACATGATATGATTGTCCCCTGCAGGTATGATGGGGTGTTGTGCATTCTTGACTTATGTTTATGAGTTTCTTAAAATTTTAGCGATACACCATAGCTCCTAATTTATTATTTTAGGCTTGCTACTGTTGCTTCTGGAGCAGCATCAGGGAAGCTATTGGAATATGAGGTGGGGGGTCCCAAAGTTTCTGTCCAAACAGCTTATGGTGTGGAGGTTGAGGTATGAGTATACAACTTCCTATCTAAATTACTGCACTCTTTAGTTATTGGTTTATGATTTTCTGCATCACACTCTTACTGCATTGCGAATTTACATTTTGTCCAGATTTGGATTTGCCTACAGTTGTGTATACCACAGAAGTTTTTTTCTTTCTTTTAATTGGTTATGCCTTTTTCTCCTTTTCTACTCTTTACTTTGTTATGAGTGGAATCCACCAAATTATTTAGTTGTTCGTTAAAAGAACATGAAAACTATCACGAGTATGTTTGTATATCATTAGAAGTATTGTACTTTGTACACTTCACCTTGCTGTGAAATTGAGTTGCGCAACTGTGATGATTTCCTTTTTCTTTTCGTATCGCAATCAGCATGCTAGGTTTATGTTTTTGTTTAGTGAGGTGTTGAGAGATAGGAGTGAATTCAATTATTTGAAGTTTTCTTCTAATCATTCCAAACCCAACTGGACTTTTAATTTTTTGGTGAGTTTGTTTGTCTGCACTCTTGCTTTCTTCTCTATGATATATAAGATTTTTGCAATTTCTTTGCTACATATTTTGATCATTTGTCATGAATATTGTTTTGTAATTCTAGGTGGAAAATAATCCATATGATCCAAGCCTTATGGTTTTCATGGACTACAGAGACTGTACTAAGCAAGAAGTTCCATCTTTTGAATCTGACAATCCAACATTTCTTTATGTCATGCCCATGTCTTCAACAAGAGTTTTCTTTGAGGTCTGTTTATTGTATTCATTGTATTCTTTTTTACTTATTAACATTTGGTCTTTGACAATTATCTGCAAAATATTTAGAAAATATGCATTGCAGGAAACTTGTTTGGCATCAAAAGATGGTTTACCTTTTGACATATTGAAGAAAAAGCTCATGGCAAGGTTAGAGAGATTGGGAATCCAGGTTTTGAAAACTTATGAAGAGGTAGTCATTATATGCAGTTTGTTTGTTTCTTTACTACTTCATATTAGAACTACCACTATAGTTTGCTCGCTCTTCATGTCCAAAGTTCATTCTTTTTTAAGCCAATACATAGTGAAGTATATTTGTGAAATTGGCGTTATTATTCTCATTTTTTTTCTGACATTATCAATCTCGTAACTTATTCTTAAATCATTTAATTTTGATAATTATTTCTCTCTCCTCCCACAATCTGATTTTTAAAAGACAGAACAAGCTCAAATATAGAATTTTCCTCTGGGGTGTTACAATATAAATCAATTTTATGATGTGGCTTGCTTTCATCCTAGTGTCTAGGGGCTTGAAGAGTACAAAAATTTTACGTTCCTGTGCTTAAAAGTTGGAAATTTAGCAATTGTCAGTACCCACTTAAGAATGTACATTCTGCAGCATCTTGTGCCAAAATTCCTCTCCTGCACCAAGCACCTTTGCTCTATGTGAGAATTTACAATCATACTCTGTTCTATTTTTAGTTTTAGGGAACATACATGGCTTTCTATCAAAAATTTCTGTTAATACAAAACCATAATTGCAACATATTTGTTAGATTAAAGTTATATGGGTGCATAAGATTTCAAAGGCACACTATACAAATCTCTTATGCAGGAATGGTCATATATTCCAGTTGGTGGTTCCTTACCGAATACAGAACAAAGAAACCTCGCATTTGGTGCTGCTGCTAGCATGGTGCATCCAGCCACTGGTAAGAAAAAGAAAGAGTTAATCCATGTTCTTATTCATTTAAAAGTGCCAACTCATTTCTTCCATTATCAAACAGGCTACTCAGTAGTCCGATCACTGTCAGAGGCTCCAAACTATGCTTCTGCAATTGCATATATATTGAAACACGATCATTCCAGAGGTAGACTTCCACATGAACAAAGTAATGAGAATATCTCAATGCAAGGTATGCTAGTGTAAAAGCTTTTCATTTCTATACTTAAGAAAGGTCCTAATTCAGAAGTCCTTTACAACAATTTGCAACTTCAATTCAAAGGTTATCTTTGAAGCTCTAGTCAAAGTGGACACTGTTGACATGGAAATTGCATAGTGAAGGGAAATATGATTTAGTCATGAAAACCTCGTATCTAGCTTTTAGGAGTGTTTTATTAAATCATTTCATGTCATTAGGATTGTGTTTGCCATTAGTTCATCATCAAGGGAATCATACTCACGATTATTTTCGTTATACTTGAACTTGAAATTTAGTTTGGAAGTTCTCCTCTGTGTCTCATTATCTGTTCCTTTTCAGCTTGGAATACTCTTTGGCCACAGGAAAGGAAGCGCCAAAGAGCTTTTTTTCTCTTTGGACTAGCACTCATTTTGCAACTGGATATTGAGGGCATCAGGACATTCTTTCGCACTTTCTTTCGATTACCCAAGTGGTATTAATGATTCTTTATTTTATTATTATTATTTTTCTTTTCAACTGACGTGTCTTTTAAGATAAGCAGATTGGACTCTTATGCTTAAAAGACATTAGCATCATGTGAAAACATTAATTCTTAATCATGAGATATGGAGATGTGGCATTATGCAAAAACCAAATCATTCTCAAATACGTGTAACATGAATGAAATTATTGAAGTCTCTTTCGACTTATGAATTGTGTATATCTTATTGAGGTGGCAGTCCGGCATCTAAAGTAATTTACTCCAAACAAACTTTGCAATGCATTTTATTAGATAATTTGGTGGTTCACACTCAATTTTAGTTGTGTAGCACAGACATGCTCAATCACCTGGAAAAGGTGTATTTGTATGAATTCCCAGTAGCATTATAATAGCAGTTTTTTTTTTTTTTGAGAAGCATTATAATAGCAGTTAATGTTAGGTAAGTCATTATTGACATCGGAGATAGTTAAATTGCAACTATTTTGTTGTTTTAACATAATTAATATGTCAATGTGATCTTAACTTGTTCATAAATAGTGACTAGCTGGCTTGCAACTTGGATTTTAATCAATTGATAATGATTTTTTCTTGCAGGATGTGGCACGGTTTCCTTGGTTCTAGTCTCTCATCAGCCGATCTCATTCTATTTGCCTTCTATATGTTTATTATAGCACCAAATGATCTGAGAAAGTGCCTTATCAGACATCTCGTTTCAGATCCAACTGGAGCAACTATGGTAAGAACATACCTGACTTTATAGTTAGTTTGTATTTTCTATATTTCAGCCCTTGTTTGGTATATTTTGACATAATGAGCTTGTATATATACTCCATGTATACTGTGAACTGTTAGTTTGACAAATGAAGCCCTTTTTTATTTTTATTTTTTTTCAAAATGCAAAACTTGAGGCTACTGTTTACAAAGCCAGTGTTAGACGTGGAGATGCTTTGAATCAGATTCTTATATGTTCCTACAGTACCCAATGACACAATTTAAAAATAATATTTAACTCCCAAGTATAAGAGTGTTGTATTGTATTATAACTCGGTGAGTTCGAGGTCGATTCACAAAGAAAAAATTTAATTTGTTTATTTTATTTTATCTAAAAATTGAAATAAAAACTTGAATATAAACAAGTTAATTTAATGAAACTATGGAATTGAACTAGTTAGGGTTATGGATCTCCTCTTAGAAATAAATAAAACTTAATAAATTTTTATTGTCAATTTTTTTAAATTTATTACCCAAAAGATTAATTATACAAATTATTATTATTTTCTCTTTAATTTTATGATGGATTAAGTATTTATTGTGTTAAAATTTAATTTGTCTACAATAAGTTAAAATACCATTTCACCATGCCTCATATTAAGATCTTAAGAATTTGTTGTGTCAAATTCATTTGTTTGTCTATAATAAATCAAATTTTTAAAATATAAAACATGTATAAAATTAAATAGAAAATAATTTAATTTATAAAATTAAAAATAGAATTTAATTAAATCATATTTATTACCTAAGAGTTTCACCTTCCCCTAACTAATATTATTTAGTTAAGCATAATTAAAATAAAAAAGAGTAGAATTGAATTACTTATAATTAAAAGTAATAAAAACAATTAAAATTAAAAATAAAATTAATTTTATTTATAAAAATAATTATACAAAATATTAAAAATCAAGATTATAAGGAGATGGAGAGAATTTGAGAAG
This sequence comes from Citrus glauca, assembly GCA_029633175.1. NCBI lineage: Eukaryota > Viridiplantae > Streptophyta > Magnoliopsida > Sapindales > Rutaceae > Citrus > Citrus glauca. The sequence continues at coordinate 16,605,179 of JAQOOD010000001.1, forward strand.
AAGAGAGTTGAGAGAGATCATTAAAAACATAAAAATGAGGCTCTATTTATAGAAAAATAAATTCATAATCCAGTGCTTTGCGGTCTATCATAAGTTTCATGCATGTGCTCCTCACAACCTTTAGATCAAAATATAATGGCTGGTTAAACTTCAAAAATCAACATCACACGTGGCGTCGTTTGACTCGTCCGATTTACCCAAAGAACGGTTGAGATTTGGCAGGTTAATGGGTGGATCGGGTCGTCCCGAAAACAAAGATTCGGATCCTCCAACTTGCTTCACCAACCATTGCCACGTGGCACAATCATGACCATTGAATTATGGATGGTTGAGATTTAGTTAAAATTGCCAGTTATCCCATGCCCTCATATCTATTGTAAGCTCATTTCATCATCCAATCAGTGACCGGTCAATAAGAAAAGTCAATTTTTTTTATATAATCCCAATTTTAAGTCGATCTTGACTGATCTTAAGGTTTTCGGACCTTTGGAATCTAGATTTGACCTCCATTTATTTGTTTGGTGCCTTGAAGTACGTAAAATTAATATTTTTCCTAATAAGCACATAAAAAGACACAATTAAATATATTTAAAACATAATTAATAATTCTTAATATATTACATAAACACAAATATAAATTATAACATAAGCATAAAATAATATATTATCGCTTGATAATTCAACAACTTTTAATACTAATCACACCCCCCAACTAGTTTATTGCTAGCTCTCTAGCAATTAAAGCGTTATATTAAATTAAGATTTATAAAATTCACATGCAAGTTAATAGTTATTCATCTATCTTCTAAATTACAAAATAAATGAGCTCTCCCAAATTTCTTTACCACCTTAATGTTCACTCATTATCCAGAATATCATCAAACCTTCTTTTGTGCTCAAGTAATTAACACAATACTTATGGGGCTTCATTAAAAGAAAAACAACATTTTCGTTCTAAAATTTATTAAAAATTATATCTTTAGGCAATAGATTATTCACACATATTTTTAAAATATTAAATTTTTAACCCGTGTAGCGTGCTTTAGGTCAATAACTCCCAAACCAGTTGGCCTTAGGGCACTAGGTGTTAAAGCACCCCTACGGACTTAATTACTCGGGTTTCTAATAAACAAACAATATATCTATTACCCATGTAGCGAGTTTTAGGTCAGTGACTCCCAGGCCAGTTGGCCTTAGGGCACTAGGTGTTGAAACACCCCTACGGACTTAATTACTCGAGTTTCTAGAATATAAAAACATTTTTTTATTTTTTTGGTAATATACACTTTCTACTACCTTAGATACGATTCCTAATAAATCAAAGGAACTAAATATTGTGAAATTTTAACTTACAACCCACTAGAATGTGTCATAATGTGTGTGTGAAGAATGATTCAACAATACCTGCTAAATGAGTAAACAATTAAATAACTTAATAACCAAGTGGAGAGTTCACAAATTCGAGTAATTCAAAGAAAAGGGAATAAAAACAATTTACTATGAATCTCAAAATCAAAATATAATACAATAAGACTATTAGGATGCGTCTCAAAAGCTGTAACTCTTTACACGGCCATCCTAGACAAAAACAAAAAATGTTTGTTTTTTTTTAACCAAGAAAAGAAAAGAGAAAAGAGAAAAACAACACACATATTAAAAAAAAACATACATCAATTATCCCCACCCAACAATCTAATTTAAATATTATCTTAAAATTTTATAATTTTACAAATATGAAAAAAATAATAATAATAAAAGAGAATAATAAAAGAAGAAGAAGAGGAGGTCTCACTTGAACTTGATGCAGAAGCTTAAAAGAGGATAACAAAGATGAAGAAAAAGTCAGTTTTTTTTTTTTTAACAACACCCTTAATACTAAGAAGATGCATTTTTAGATGTACTATACTCTCTATATCCTGCCATTTTCGACTCAAATTTGTCATAAGTTAGTCTTTGCAGAAAAAAAAAATTATTTTTTTTGTAAACACGTCACGGGGACTATGACATTCCACAATTATTAACTATTCCCTCCCCCCAACCTGAAAAAGACATTGTCCTCAATGTTTTAAAAAGAAAGAGAAAGAGTTTAGAAGACAGCATATGAACACTAAAACAGAAAATATTTACAGACGGAGAGTTAAATCTAAATCTCACTTCTTATTATTGCTACTATTACCGCTACCATCATCCGTTGACTAATTCAGTGCAAAAGTCTTTGGATCTAGCTCTGGTGTATAAGCTTGTAAAAGATCAAGGAACTCATTAGCAGTAGAAGCAGAGATAAAGAGTTTTTTTACAGAATATAGAACAAAATGATTCTTTATTGCATGGTTAATAAAAGTTAGCAAGCCGTCATAAAAATTATTAACATTTAACAAACCGATGGGTTTTTATGAATGTTCAAGTGGGTCCAAGATATAAATGTAATTAGTGTCCCAAAAGTAACAAGATCTCCTAGCAAGAAAATAAAAGCATCAGGATGATTCATCATTTCCGATATTCTCTTTTGCATACTTGATACCAGTAATTCTTCTCCAATTGGTGGGCCAGACATGCACACTAGCGGTTTCATGGCTTTTAGAATAATGCCTAGTACTTGGCTTCCTCTAGTAAAAACAGCTTCTGAGACAAGTCTTGATAACCCTCGTTCACCTCCTCCATATACAAGATGCAGTTTCCTCTCTGCTATGACATGACCAAGATCTACAGCTGCTTGAACGAACTCCTTGTACTTTCCATAGTGATACCCAGAAAGCACACAAATGTTTTTGAATTGTTTACTCAAAGATGCTGCCATTGGACTAATTTTTCAAAAACAAGTTGTGAGTGTTTGAAAAACAATCTCATATTTAAAGATCTTGGTGGCATAAATAATGAGAAACAGCTGTAAATAAGTTGACATATTTGTTAAATGACGATTAAAGCTCGTGGCTCAATAATTCAAAAACAAATAATAAAAAGAAAATAATGATTAGAAAAAACAAACAGTAAAAGAAAATAAATATTTATTAAATATAAAATCACACTGCTAAATGTAATAATGCAAATGATAAAATAATAGTAAAGTAAAATAACAGTGAAGTGAAAGGATATTTATTGATAGTTGTAATTGTGGCTCACATCTTCCTTTAGTTTTACGTCCAGTAACAGCTTGAAAGCCCTCTATGGGTCGATGATCGGCTTCCCATCCAGTTTTCTTATAAACTAGCAAATAGAATCTTTTTTAGTCAGATTCCCAAGACTTAATTGTGCACTTTGTTTTTGGAATAATATCCACAAATTATAAATCTCACGTTGCACCAATCCACTTCGATGCATCTCAAGAGATCGTAAGATATCATCCAACGATTCTTTACTCATGCCATCTTTAACGAATTTAATTTTATCTTCACGAGTATTAGAAATCATTCCCAAAGATTTACAATTCGGTCATTTGTAACTAGTCTTACACAGTTATGACATTTTGACCCAAGTTGTTTAGCTCTCTTTTTCTTAGCAAATGTACTTTTACCAAAATCAGGTATGTAAGAAACAAATGGATCAGAAAACTCGCCTGCTAATCGGACATTTGCTTCAATTAACCAACGAATGTCAGAAGGAATGTCATTGATCATTAACAAACACAGTCGTTCACAACGAGCTTTGCAAATTTTCTTGAGGGCATTCTGAGGGAGAGAGGAAAAATGCTGATAGAGTTTATGTTGTATTTCTTCCATGTTTGATTTTGGGGTTTTAATTATTGTGGGAAACTGAAGATAGCGACTTAAGAAGTCACAAAGTACCGTTATCCGCCATTTATACAGGGAAATAAATCAAAACACACCAAAATCAAATCTACAAAATCAAATCAAACGTGAAAGCGAGTAAAAAGAAACACACAATATAAAAAGAAAATGAACTTACATTCATCCTCTTATTGAGTTAACCTCAAGTTCCATTTGAAATTCATATATGCCACTCTCTACTGTTCTGAGTTGTCCCTCTAAATCCTCAACATAGGACACGAATTCTAGTACTTGCAGATCCCAAAGTGGATGTGATTTACAGTTTTGTATCAGGCCTCTCATTATCAGGAATACATCATCGAAAAATTTGATCTGAGCAATATTTGAACAAATAAGGGTCATCCCAACAAAATTTCTTTACTTCAACCAAAAATTTATTCTTCTTTTGAGCATTCCATTGCAAAGACATTTTACCTGTTACAAGAAAATTAACAATGTTAGCATACCATGGCATTGAAGTAACAGAAAATAAAAATTCATTAGGGAAAGTATCATTTATAGGTGTTATATCATTGCAGAATTCGAATGTGAGTCTTGATAGATGATCTGCAACAACATTTTCGGCACCCTTTTTATCTTTGATGGTAAGGTCAAATTCTTATAGTAACAAAATCCAACGAATTAGTCTCGGTTTGGCATCCTGTTTACTTATCAAATATCTCACAGCAGCGTGGTCAGTAAACACAACATATTTAGAGCCAAGCAAATATGAACGGAATTTGTTGAATGCAAATACCACAACAAGTAATTCTTTTTCAGTTGTAGAATAATTCATTTGAGCACTATCCAAAGTCTTACTTACATAATAAATCACAAAAGGCTTACTATCCCTTCTTTGTCCTAAAACAACACCAACAGCAAAATCACTCGCATAACACATTAATTCAAATGGTAAGGACATGAGATTACATAATAGGTGCAGATGTTAAAAGACAAATTATTTTTTCAAAAAAATTTTGGCAATCATCATTCCATTCAAACAGTGCATCTTTTAATAAGAGGTTACAAAGTGGTTTAGATATGGCACTAAAGTTTTTTATAAACCTCCTATAAAATCCTGCATGTCCTAAAAATGATTGCACATCTCTAACTGTTTTTGGTTGTAGCAATTTAGATATGACTTCGATTTTTGCTTTGTCAACTTCAATTCCTTTAATAGAAACAACATGACCCAAAACAATTCCAAAAGTAACCATATAGTGACATTTTTCCCAATTCAACACAAGTTCTTTTTTAACACATCTTTTTAAAACTTTCTCTAAATTATCAAGGCAATCATCAAAAGAATTCTCAAATACAGTCAAATCATCCATAAAGACCTTTAAACAATGTTCAACCATATCATAAAAAATGCTTAACATACATCTTTAAAATGTTGCAGGAGCATTAGAAAGCCCAAATGACATTTTTTTAAATGCAAATGTTCCAAAAGGACATGTAAATATGGTCTTTTCTTGGTCCTCAAGTGGTATAGGAATTTGATAATAACCTGAATGTCCATCTAAAAAACAGTAGTAGGGATGTCCTGCTACTCTTTCTAAGATTTGGTCAAGGAATGGTAATGGAAAATGATCTTTTCTAGTGGTTTCATTTAATTTTCTATAATTAATGCAAATGCACCAACTAGATGTAATTCGTGTTGGAATTAACTCACCTTTTTCATTTTTAACAACAGTGGTAAAGCTCTGTAAAACCTTTTTTTTAAGGGTAGCGCTGGCGTGAGGTCATTTCATTAGGTGAGGTTTCTCTTTCGTGTCTTCAATGTGGGAAGATGAAGGGTGACTCTGCTTCTCACGCTTGATTGCTTTCAAGAGAGACCGGAATATTACTCTTTGCCCCTTGGACAGCTAGCGAACTTACTAATCAATTGCCCTTCTCGTTCTCATCAAACCTTTTGCGGGTGTCCACCCTCGCTCACCTCCTTCTACGGACCCAGCTACTCTCTCTCGATAGTTTATGGACCGCCCAGGCTCTTCTGCACAGCCGTCCACTCGGACCTCACCAGATTCGATTTATTTGCCCCTGTCTTCTGGGCAAAACAAAGGGCAGAGCTTCGAGTGAGGGCTGTCGAAGAGCAAAGAATCAAGTCACTCGAAGCTCCTCTGGCGCGCCCTAGCTGAGCGGTCCTCGCCCCAGCCGGGTCGTAAGCGCGGTGGGAACGGGCTTCCCAAAAAGCCAGCCCCGGGCTGGGGTCAGCATAGAGAAGAGCTGGATCCAAGGCGGTGGCTGCTACAAGAATGGAATATTCCAAAGCCTCACGGCCTGGGGGTCGGCGTAACAATAATGACATTTGTCGATATGCCACGGCCTGTTTACTAAGATCATCATAGATTATTAATGCGTGCATTCCATTATCGCGGAAATATTCCCCCATGGCACACCCAGAATATGGGGCCAGAAATTGCAGAGGAGCTGGATCCGAGTTTTTAGATTTTTTAGGCACTACTTGTGTAGAACTTACCCACTTACTATTAGAAATAAGGTAGATAATTCCCACATCAAGCAATTTAACGACTTCTGTTTTGACTACCTCTTTCATATGTGGGTTTAATCTTCTTTGAGGTTGTTGACATGTTTTAGCATTTTCTTCCAAATTAATTCTAAGTGTGCAGATTAACGAATTAATGCCTTTAATATTTTAAAGTCCATCCAATTGCATTTTTATACTTTTTAAGAACAGGTAGTAACTTACCTTCTTGGTCACTTGTTAAAGTAGAAGAAATCACAACAGGATAAGTTTGTTCTTCTCCAAGAAAAGCATATTTCAATCCTTCAGGCAAAGGTTTCAATTCCATTTTAGGTGCTTCTTGTTGTTCTGTCTTTTCAGTACTTCTAAACTCCTCAAATTTTAGCTCGTCATCATAATTTTGTGAAGTCTGCACAGAATCAAGCAACGAATTTATATTAGAAATATCAAGTTCAAGTTGCTCATTTGACTCAATTAAATTAACTAAACAAACATTAGAAAGTTCAGAAAAATCTCATTTTTGAATATTTTCCTCGATACAACATTCAAACAATTCCTTTTGCTCATCAGTATCATCTTCATTCTCATTTTCTTCATTAGGTTGCCTGCACATATTGAAAACATTCAATTCCAAAGTCATATTCCCAAAGGATAAATTCATTAAATCATTTATACAATTAATCAAAGCATTAGCAGTTGCTAAAAATGGTCGACCTAAAATTAAAGGAATTGATTTGTAATTATTCATAATAGGTTCAGTTTCCAAGACAATAAAATCCACAGGATAAATGAATTTATCAACTTGTACTAAAACATCTTTCACTGTTCCTTTTGGTACTTTAACTGATCTATCGGCAAGCAAAAGTGTAGTCGAAGTTGATTTTATCTCACTAAGATTAAGTTGAAGATAAACTGAATATGGAAGCAAATTAACACTAGCACTAAGATCTAATAAAGCATGCTCAATTCTGTGGTTACTAATAATGCAAGAAATGGTAGGACAACCAAGATCTTTATATTTCAACTTATTATTAGTAGACATAATTGTACTTACCTATTCGGCCATGAAAGCACTCTTTCTTACCTTCAATTTCGTCTTAACTGTGCACAAGTCTTTTAAAAATTTGGCATATGAAGGTACTTGCTTGATTGTATCTAATAGAGGAATGTTAACTTTCACTTGCTTAAAGATTTCATAAATTTCAGAAGAGTGGTTTGATTTCCTTAGTTTATTCAATGCATGTGGAAATGGTGGTTCAGGTGGAACACTAATTATTTCTTCACTAGGTGTAAGTTCATTTAGTCTTTCCTTACCCTTTGAATTTTCATCATTTTCATAAGGTTCAGGCATAGGTCTATCAACAACCTTACCACTACGAAGAGTTATAACTAACTTGACTTGGTCTGTGGGTGGATTTTGTTGAATTTTAGGATTTTTAGTTGTGGTTGAGCTAGACATTTTCCTTTTTCTTGAATAGTGAGTGCAGAAGCAATTTTAGCAAGAGTATCTTTCAAATCAGAAAAAGTTTGTGCATTTTGATTGTTAATAACATCTTGCTTTCTGATAAATGAATGCATTATGTCTTCTAGATTTTTCCAGGGTGGTGGAACATATGGTGTATAAGGCTGAAGATTTTGAAAATTTTGTGGAGGTGGTGCTTGTAAAGATTGTACATTATTATTATTACTCCAACTGAAATTCGGATGATTTCACCAACCAGGATTATAAGTCTGTGAATATGGGTTTGGTTTATTGAAAGTGTTAATGACATTAGCTTGATCATTTAGACATTCTTTAAGTGCAGGCAAAGTGGGACACTCTTGAATGAAATGATCATTCGAACTACATATGTTACATACAATTTCTTAAACAAATTTTACTTAATCACTCTTTTTATGCTCCAAAGCTTCAACTTTCCTAACTAGGGACGCAAATTTTGCTTGTAAATCATGATCTTCCCCAAGGTTATGGATTCCTCTACTAGATGGAATGGTTGTTGCTTATTTGTCAATTCAAAAGTTGCAACAGTATCTCAATGTTGTGCATTTTCAGCTAATTGGTCGAGGTAATCTAGTGCATCTTCAAGATTTTTATCCCTAATTTCACCATTACACATCATTTCAACAACCTGACTATTTTGGGGTATTAAGCCCTCGTAGAAGTAAGTGACCAATCGCCAAATTTCAAAACCATGATGTGAGTATATGTTAAGCAACTCTTTAAACCTATCCCAACATTGGTATAATGTTTCTCCATTTTTTTGAGTGAAAGAAGTGATTTGCCTTTTAAAAAAATTTGTTCTATGAGGTGGAAATAATTTTTTCAAAAACTGTTCTTTCATGTTATTCCAAGTTCTTACTGATCCAGATTTAAGGTTTTGTAGGCAAGTTTTAGCTTTATCTTTTAATGAAAAAGTAAAAAACTTTAATCTAATTATATTCATGCTACAATTTTGGTCCGTGTATGTATTACAAACTTCCTCAAAATCTCTTAGATGCAAGTACGGATTCTTAGATTCTAAACCATGAAATGTTGGTAAAAGTTGGATAATACCTGGTTTAAAGTTGAATCGAGATGCTTCTGGAGGAAATACTATACACAACGGTGTTGGATTCATATAATCTCTCAGAGTTCTTGGTTGTCTCCCTGGTCAATTTGAGGATTAAGTTCGCCCAAAACACTTTCGCCTTGATTCTCATCCATGATTAGTGGTGGAGATTGAGATCTACGAATTAACCTGCCACTTGAAGATCGAGACCAACGTCTCATGCAATAGTTATGTTATAAAGATAATATTTACACAAAATAATAACAAATTAAATAAGCAAATAATATAAGTGTACAAAAGAAATTAAATAGCAATTTTGGTGGTTGAACCCACCAATTAACAATAAATTAAGTATAAAATAAATACAAAAGAAAAAAATGGTGGTTAAACCCACCAATTAACAATAAATAATAAATAAATGCAAAATAATAAAGAAAAAGAAAATAAATGGTGGTTGAACCCACCAATTAAAAAAATAAAGCAAAAAAATACAAAATTAAATAAATATTGAAAATTAAATAACTGAAAATAAAAATTAGAGTTAGTAGTTAGTTTGGTGGTTGAACCCACCAGTAAAGCGAAAATAAATAAATACGAAATTAAATAAATGTAGAAAATGAAATAACTGAAATAAAAAAATTAGGAGTTAGCAGTTAGTAAGTTAAGAGTTAGTAATTAGAGTTAGTAGTTAAAGTTAGTTTGGTCCAAATTAAATCCAAAATAAATTCAAATATGTCCAAAGTATGTCCAAGATATAAGTCCAAGTTTTGAAGAATTTAATCTAGGGATTTTATTGTAAATTATTTTTAATTTTATGGCCAAATTGTAATTTTTAGAAATTTAGAATTGGGCAATTTGGGATGAAAGTGAAATGCCTGAAAGATATTGGGATCAGAACATAATTACCAGACGATTGGGATAGAAATGGGAATTTTTAGGGTGAAACGAGAATTATGAAAGATATAGGGTCAAAAGAGAATTTAAGAAAAATAAAGGGGAAAAACGAAAATTTACACAAAGAGAAAACTAAAAAACGGAAAAATAAAGCAAAATAAAAGCTTTTTCCCTGGTGCCAAAAACTTGATACTACTTAAAAGTAATATTTAACTCCCAAGTATAAGAGTATCGTATTGTATTATAATTCGGTGAGTTCAAGGTCGATCAACAGAGAAAAGATTTAATTTTTTTATTTTATTTTATCTAAAAATTAAAATAAAAACTTGAATATAAACAACTTAATTTAATAAAACTATAGAATTAAACTAGTTAGGGTTATGGATCCACTCTTAGAAATTAATAAAACTTAATAAATTCTTTTTGCCAATTTTTTTTAGATTTATTACCCAAAAGATTAATTATACAAATTATTATTATTTTCCCTTTAATTTTATGATGGATTAAGTATTTATTGTGCCAAAATTTAATTTGTGTATAATAAGTCAAAATACCATTTCACCATGCCTTATATTAAGATCTTAAGAATTTATTGTGCCAAATTCATTTGTTTGTCTATAATAAATCAAATTTTCAAAATATAAAACATGTATAAAATTAAATAGAAAATAATTTAATTTATAAAATTAAAAATAGAATTTGATTAAATCATATTTATTACCTAAGAGTTTCACCTTCCCCTAACTAATATTACTTAGTTAAGCATAATTAAAATAAAAAGAAGGAGTAGAATGAAATTACTTATAATTAAAAGTAATAAAAATAACTAAAATTAGAAATAAAACTAATTTTATTCATAAAATAATTATACAAATTATTAAAAATACATCTGGAAATCAAGATTACAAGAAGATGGAGAGAATTTGAGAAGAAGAGAGTTGTAGAGAGATCATTAAAAACATAAAATAACATATTATCGCTTGATAATTCAAAAATTTTTAATACTAATCATCCAACTATTTCTAGTCATAGGCTAACAATAATGAGATTCTGTGCAAGTGAATTGAGTAATGCCCGGTGTTTGGATTTGAGTTTGTTTGGCTTTTTGTCCATGACTGGTGTGAAATGAAATTATCAGTTATCAAAAGTTGCATAGTTTGATTGTAATAGCAAAACCAGTTGAGTGTCTATTTGGTATAACTTATCAAATGGATCTTAGTGCTTGTTTAATCTCATAAGTTCTCTTTAATTTTTTCATTGTTTTTTAATTATTTTTTAGAAGGTTTTTATTTTTAGTTTTTTTAATAGAGCTTTTGAAGATTATATAAGTTATTTTGTCTTTACTAGTAAAAACTCAAATTTTAGATTTTTAAGAGTAGAGATTGAAATTTTTTTCCAAAATGTTAAAATATCTAAAATATTCTTTACTTATTTGACAATTTTATTTCATTCTTTTCATGACATAAGTTCAAAAAATTTATCTATTAAAATAATTTTACAATTTTTAGTAAAATCTCTTATTGATAACCTAACAACTATGATTTTTTTTAATAAAACCGCTGTTTATAAAAGCTCTACTTAAATAAACTCTATTTGAAAACATATGCCAAATGAAGTGCAAGTTATTGAGTAGAGCTTTTGAAAATTAAATAAGTTATTTTGTCTCTACTAGCATAATATATTTTATCTAATAGTCATAAGTATTTATTTAATTCAATAAATTTTTTGTTATTTGATTGTTTTTTGTGTAGAGTTTTTGAAGATTAAATAATTTATTTTATCTCTACTAGTAAAAACTTAAATTTTAGATTTTTGAGAGTAGAGGTTAAAAATTTTTATAAAATGTTAAAATGTCTAAAATTTTGGATGGTTTATCTTGTTGCCTACTGTAGAATTTTGCAAAATTTTAATTTTAATAAAATAAATTCATTTTATTTTTTATTAAAATTTTGCAAAATCTAAATTTTATAAAAGCAACTGAGCACCTCTATTTTGAATTTATTTTTATCAAATTTAGGGATGTTTTTATAATTATAATTTTTTATTTTTTAAAATTTTCATAAGATAAAATAGTCTTTTAATTTATTTAGGGATAAATTATTATTTGGTTTAAATTATTTAATAGTGTTAATGCAAAAGTGACTAATTGATATAAATTTAAAAAGAAATGTGGTGCAAAAAACATATTAGAATTTTATGATGGTTAAATGAATATAAAACAAAAAAAAGGTCGTGCAATGATAATTTCTCTTTTCATTTTATTTGCTGATATCTCTGGTTGACTGTACAAAAATATATGGAGTTGGCGTTCGGATCGGGTTAACCCAGACCGAATTTTGGGTTCGATTCGATTCGGGTTAACCGGTGAAACCCGAACTAATTCAAAGCTTCAACCCGTTCGGGTTAAAATTTGACCCGAACCGAATTTTCAACCCGTTCGGGTTGAAGCTTTTTTTTTTTAAGATTCAACTTTTAGAAATTAAAAATATATATACATTAAACCAAAAAAATCCCTATGGTGGTGGTTAATTATTGCTAATTTGGAGATGTTGTGTTGAGTATTGATGGTGTTGGAGATGGATTATTAGTCTTGTTTGTCATGTTGAGATGTTTAATCATGCTTGCCATTTGCCATTTTAATTTTTAGATTTGTAATTTTTGTAGCTTTATTGTACTTGACTACATGTTTTATGTTTTGTCAATTTTTTAAAGACTTGTTGAAATGTTATTAAGGATGATTTGTAGTTGATATTTGCTCTTAAGGATGTTTGGAATTGAGATTTTTGAATTTTAAGTGGTTGTTGTTAGAATTTTTAGATTAAATTGTTCCTTAAGGATGTTTGGAATATTTGAAATTGAGAGTTTTAAATTGTTGAAATATTATTAAGGATGCTTGGAATTGAGATTTTTGGATTTTAGTTATTATAATTTTTGGATTAAATTATTACTTAAGGATGTTTGGAATTGAGATTTTGGATTTTAAGTGGTTGTTGTTAGAATTTTTAGATTAAATTATTCCAATCCATTCTAACCCAAACTAACCCTAATTATTCTAACCCAAACTAATTCGAATTAACTCGAACCAAAATTTTAACCCGAATTATCAACCCAATTAGATCCGAATTGCCAACTCAAATCGAACCAAACCGAATTAAATTCGGTTCAGTTTGGTTCAGGTTGGCGTTTTCAACCTGATTGGGTTCAATTCTCCATCCCCAACGGGTTGAAACCCAAACCGAAATCCGAACAACTTGAACCGAAATCCAATTTGTCCACCCCTAGAGCTAAGTACGTCTGGAAGTGCAAGAGAATGCTTCTTTGCCTATATTTTTACTAGTATTCGATAGTGGGTGATTTAAAACATTATTATACCTTCCCTTTCATTACGAGTTGGTTATTTATCAGCACATGATTAACTTAGGATGTGTTTAGAATCCCTTGGCCAAACGAGTATTTTATAAGGGTGTACATAATCTAATCTGATCTGCTTAATCCGTTTGATCTGTAAAAATTCGATCCATAAAATTTCAATTCATGGATTGGTGGATTTGATATGAATTTACTTCTATAAATTCGTAAATCTGCAAAAAAAATTATTTAATTAAAAAATATTATAAATATGACATTGCATAGTTACACAAGTACCATAACATATCTTGACCATACCCAATAATAGTATAAAATAAAAAATAATTAAATAATCAAATATATAAATATAACTTGTAAAAATTATAAAACAAAATAAAAATTTTAAGCCAAAAGCAAAATAACATATGCCAAGTCACCGACAATTTGAAGGACGTCGCCAACGAAATAATATACACCCAGTCACCAAGCAAAATAACATTGCCAAGCAAAAAACTTTAAGCTTCATGTGACGGCAGAGAAGCTCAGAGTACCATAACATATCTTAGTCATTATCCAATAATAGTATAAAATAAAAAATAATTAAATAATCAAATATACAAATATAACTTGTAAATTTGTAAAACAAAATAAAAATTTTAAGCCAAAAGCAAAATAACATACGCCGAGTCATTGACAATTTGAAGGACATCGCCAAGTCACCAACAAAACAATATACACCCAGTCACCAAGCAAAATAACATTGACAAACAATAAACTCCAAGCTTCTCCGACGTCATACACACTAACAGCACCTAATACCAGCTCAATACACTCTCGATGACGATTTGAAGGATGTTGGCTGCGCGATTCCAATGAGCTACTTCACAAGCACCATTTCCAGCTGAATAATTGGAATGGTACAAACTTGTTGGGGGGGGGGGGGTCAAAATATGCAATTAAGGTGTAATGCACATATATTAAATCTTATCGTTGCGGAGGGATTAAAACAGTATCATGAGTCAATTGCTAAAATTCACAATGTTGTAAGATTTGTTTGATCCTCACCTTTTAGGACACACAAGAGTTTAAGGCATATATTGAGCGAGGGAAAATTTCTTCAAATAAGTTGTTGTGTCCAGATGTTGTAACTAGATGGAATTCCACTTATTTCATGTTAGAGGCTGCAAAAAAATATCAAAAAGTATTTCATTGATTAGAGCTTCATGATGCACAATACATTTATGAGTTTTGTTTGAACGAACCGAAAACGTGTCCTTCTTCAATTGATTGGGAATATGCTCGTTACCTCATTAAAATTTTGAAGGTTTTTTATGATGCCACTTTGACACTTTCTGGTTCTTTTTTTAAATCAATTATGTTTGATTTATACACAATTGCAAGCTTCGAGGGATAGTAAGGATTTATTTTCAAAGTTAATGGCTGAAAATATGAAAAAGAAGTACGATAAGTATTGGGAAAATTACGAATCAGTCAACTCTTATTTGTTTGTTTCTATATTGGTTGATCCTCGGTAGAAAAAATGTTTTTGAGATATGGTTTTGTAATGTTGTTTAGTAAATTTAAAGCAAATGAGTTAGTTGTCAAATTGCGGAATAACTTAGTAGTTTGTATGAAGAATACAAATTGCTTTATTGTGATGATGTGGAAGTAATGGAAGCTATGAATGATGAAAATGAGTTAGAGGTTGATAATGAGGTTGATGCTAAGCTGATGTTTGATTCAGGTTATATGAAACTTTGAATGTATTATTCTAAATTTATTTGAACAATTAGTTTCAAGGTGTGTTATATTTTTTATTTTTTAATGTGTTATTTTAACTTTATTTAAAAAATTAATTAATTTAAATCTTATTTAATTTTGAATTTGATTGATAGTAAAAATATTTTTATATTAGATTTTTTTATTTTGTTAGTTTGTGGATCGGACAAAATAAAAAAAAATTTAATCCGCAAACCAATCTGTAAAACGATGAATCGGATATGGATTTGGACAAATCTGCATCCGATCTGCAGACTTATGGATTGAATTTGGATTGAAGATAACCAATCCGTGGATTGGATTGGATTAAAAATTTATAATCTGCAAAATTGTAGATTTGATATGGATTGATATTTAATCTAAAAATCTAATTTGCGTACACCCCTAGTATTTTACAAAGAGCCGCCAAGGACGAAAATTGATTGTACCACAAGTAAAGTATCTCGGTCCATTTAACAACAGGTTTCCCAGCTCGACCAGCAAAGCAACTACAATGAGATAACATGCCAAAATAACGAGGTTTATTGCGAAAACCTGTAAATCCCACCGATCTATATTTGTATTTTGTTCTCCGTCCAATTAATTTGATCACATAAAACGAATAGATATATACATGAATTAAATAACCGACCTGAAACCTTGTGTAGCTTTTTGACAAAAATTCCTTGTTAAGCAAACCTTTTTCCAATTTCTTTAACAATTTCTCCATCCTCTGAAGCTATTCTTGAAGAATGAGGCAAAATCATATTTGTCATAGCGCATATCATACATACCCCCCCCATCCTCTCCCCAAAAAAAGAAAGAAAGAAAGAAAGAAAGAAAGAAAGCTCCATAAATGAAACATCCCATACTAATATTGAGTGGTTCTTCATCTAAATTTTCTCGTTACCTATATTAATGTCTTCCTGAAAATTTAATGAAGTCAAGTCCCTTGACCACAAAATCAATTTCGCAGTGGAAGAAACAAATTAAACTTAGAGAATTTCTTAGACATAGCAAATAAAGTTTATCTCTACTAATACACAACTTTTAACTGATTAACCTGAAATATAAGTGTGCAACCCAAGAGGGGGGTGAATTGGAATTTTAAAACTATCCTAAGCAAACCACACAACAATCCAATCTAATGCCTTAATAAATTCGAAAACAATAAATTCAATGCAAGCACAATAATAAAAGAGTAAGGGAAGAGAAAAAAAAACTCAAGGATTTTTACGTGGTTCGGCTATCCCCGCCTACGTCCACGCCTCCAAGCTCACCCGCTTGAGGATTTCACTATCCAAGCCTTTCAAAGACTTCAACCAATTACAATTGACTTCAAGGTGTCAATGAATCTTTACAACAAGAGATTATATCCCCAATCTCTTAACCCAAGTGTTTCCCTCACTTGTACACTCACAATTTGATGAGAAATAATAAATACAACAATGAATCTCTCTCTAAGAGTAGATATACAAATTGAAGAACAAAGATGAGCTAATAAATGATGAGTTACGAAAATGAAGCTCAATATATGTTGTGTGCTCTTGTTTATGCTTTCTTGACTTTTCTTCTCTTTTCTTTCTTACCAAAAACTGAATTGGTTTTGAATTTATATAGTTTGAACTCAAAAACTAGCCGTTATGCACATTTCTGGCCGGAACCGGATCGTCGGATATGGAATCCGATTAGCCGCTTGATGTTACCGTTACAAGCACAAATTTGAAATTTTAAACATCCGGTTTGCCGTTTGTCGAATCCGGTTAGCCGCTTGAATTTTGCATGCATCCTGCTCGAAACCGGCTTGCCGGATTTACACAACCGGTTAGCCGCTTGTGTTTTGCATGAATTCTGCCCCGAATCCGGCTTGCCGGATTTCCTTATCCGGTTAGCCGGTTGCTACAGTAACGGCTACAGGAGCGACTACAGTGAAATATTTTCTAAAATTATAGTTTGACCCCAAAACTTGATAAAACTGTGTTATGACCCTAAACGTCAGAAACGTTTGCACATAGGTCCAATTTCAGAATTTTCAAATATTACTTTGCTGTTCCAAAAACTTTATAAAATTATGATTTGACCCTAAATGTTTTATTCTTTTTCACAAAGGTCCTTTTCAACAAAACACCCATATTTTCAAAGTTCTCAAAACCTTTCACTTTAGTCCAAAATAATCATAAATTATAATATGGCTCAAAACATTTAAATAGTTTCAAATAGGTCCAAATCCGAAATTCAAAAACAATTTCAAATATTTAAAACACATTAATTTTAGTTCAAAACACTTTGATTTTATAGTCTCATTTTCTTATTATAAAAACACAATTCATAAATCTTTGTTTAATCAATACATATGATTTGTTATCATCAAAATCAATATATATAGCTAAAAAAGCTAACATAACCAACAAATGAGTTCATCGCTATTGATACTCAATATTTGAGAATTAACCAGGAGTTCATCTCCACTAATGCACATCATTTTTTTTTAACAAATAACCAAACACAAAAGTTTTCAAACACTACACAAGAAACACATCATACTTCTACAGTTCAACTTTTTCTCGTTTTCGTAGGAAAAGTGAAATTGATAAGCGGTGAGCTATCATACTCATTGGGTGCGTTTGGATATTGTATTGTATTATGTTGTATTATATTATTTTAATGCTGGTGTATTGTATTATGCTGTATTGCATTAGCACTGTATTATAATAATATTGTACAATGTTTGGTACTACACTGTACTATATTATTATTTTAATTAATTTAAATTATATTATATTATATTTAAATTAAATTTTAACACTGTATTGTAATAATACTATATAACATTTGGTGTTATATTAAATTGTATTAATTTTTAACTATATTATATTTGGTATTGTATTAATTTTTTTATTAATTTAAAAAATAATATTTATTAACTTTATATTTATTTATTAAAAAGTAATTTTTTTAATTTTCCTCTCTCTTTTTTAATTTTTCTTTTCTTTTGATAACGTTCCTTATCATTTGCTACATGTGTCTCCTCCCTTCGTCTTCTCTAATTTTTTTTCTCTTTCTTCGTCTTCTTCGGTTTGCTTTCTTTTTTTCCCCTCTTTTTCTTTTTTTCTTCTTTTTCTTCTTTTTCTTTGTCTTTTTGAGTTTCTTTTACTTTCTTTTTCCTCTTTTTCTCCTTCTTTTGTCTTCTTCTTCTCTGGCCTTATCTTCTCCACAGTGAAGGCGTCTTCATATCATCTTCTCCACAGAGCAAGCCGATGGTGGTGGACCAGTGGCTGTGGTGTCGCGCGACACTGTGAAGGCGTCGGTGATGGCATCGAGCAACGATTGACAAGTTGATTTGGTGGTGCTGGATCAGGTTATATGAAGTTTATCGTGAAGGATTGGGGTGAAAATGTTGAAAAAGTTTCTTAATTTTTTCCTTTGTAATGCAATACGGTCTAAACCCGTCACCCCCGCGGGTTTGATTTATGCGGATTTGACCGCATTAAATTTATAAGTTAATGCAATACAATTTAAGAGCCAAACGTGTGATAGTATTAACTTAATACAAATAATATATTTTATCCCATGTTAAGCGGACTACCAAACGCACCCATTAAGTAGAAACATGCATAATAAACAGAATGGTATCTTTACTCAATATTTTCAAACATTCAGTTTAACATTAAACACATGAACCTTTGTATAGAAGCTTTGTTAAACAGTATTTTACTTAAAATATATTCATACTGAACATACTAAGCAGTCAAAACTAAATTCAAATTTAGAAATACTTATTATATCTAAACAGATTGGAAAATATATATCTTATCAAAACAAATCGAAATATATATGATATCATGATGTATCATATATAAGGCTCACGTCAAATAGTACTATCTGCACCCACGATAACCCAACATAAATTAGATCATATAATTTGTGTAACAAAATAGAATTTTATAAGTGAAAGTCACCCATCTCTTTCGTTGACCTGACTAGAACAAGACATATCGTATTAGAAAATAACTATCGATATTGAGCCAAACCATTCAAATTATATTCATAAAATACAAACTTGAATCTCATATAATGACCAATATGTGACACTTCGCAACACATTGGCTCTTGAAAGGTGGCCCCTATACAACTCACTCTCTTAAAATGCAAGCTTTAGTTTTAACTTGTCTAAACTTAAGCAAAGATTATCTGAACATTTTTTTAGTCAAACAAATAGAGTACAATAGTTAAAGAAAATATAATTTGAAAAAATTAGTTAAAGAAAATATAATTTGAAAAACATCTAGAAAACATAAAGAGTTCATTATGGATGGGTCTACTTACTTGAATCCAAAGCAAATCTTAACCTTTCACTTACTAATCCAAAACATCACCAACACATACTAAAATTGAAACATATGCTGATTTACTATTAAATCCATATAGAATAAATTAGAATCTTAACTAAAATCCTTATCACAAATTAATTACCAAATTCTGCACAACAGTTGGCAACCAAAATATAATTCACATGCTTAAGGACCTTAAACAATTCTAATATTTTCTAAATATTGTCTCCTCATGTGAACTAATTAATTCTCAAATTTCAGAAATTTTTACTAAATAGATTTAAAGATCTAATTATAGGAATGTAGTGAACTCAATTTTCAATTCTCAGTTTGATGGTATCTAAGACAAATTTCACAAATGTTTGAAAGCCAAAATGAACCTCAAAATTCACAAACTCTGTACCATATCAAAGCCACAGATGTCTAGTATAAGAGCCAAAAATTTCATAGTTTTATTCCTTATATATTCAAAGTTATGAATTTTCAAACGCTCAAATATTAGTTCTGTTCACTACAAGAGTTTTTATTATTTACGACATCACATGTACAGCATTCTTTGAAGAAATGTTGTAACAAGTAATATTGACAGGTTTTATTTTAAAAAAACTGTGAAAAAATCTTAAATTTTGATTGATTGTGGCGTTAAAGTTTTTTTGATTGTGGCGTTAAAGTTAGAAACGCGTTTAAAAAATTAAACAAAGCTGAGACAAAAGAAGTTATTTATTACTAGCCGACCCACACTAAACTCCATGCACCCTCCGTTACTCCATTCTATATATTTTGCTTATTACGAAACCCACGTCAAAAGCTTTTTTTTTTTTCATTTTTTTAACTCAAACCAAAAACCCAACTCACGCCAAAAGCTCACCCAAATCCAGAAACCCACGCCAAAAGCTTTTGTTATCATTTTCTTTAACTTGAACAAAAAACCCAACTCACCACGCCAAAAGCTCACCCAAATCCAGAACGAGCACTCTCATTTTTGATCCAGTCTCATTTTCGATTCAATTTAATTCGTTTCTCAATTTCATAAAAACACACGGTACTAAAATCCACTTCGTTATTATTTGAAATTTCTTGTAAGTCTTCTCTCATTATCTTAGTTGCATATGTTAATTTCTTAATTTCTTAATCTTTTAAGATTTTTTCCTCAATTTCTTAAGATTTCAATTTATTTCAGCTTGAGCTTTGATTTTACCGAGGCAAAAATTGTCTTCAGCTTCCTATTCTGGTAATTTCTTAATCTCTATCTTCATATTTCAAATTATTTGATTTCAACGAGATTGTTCTAGTTGTTTAATTGTTTTAATTTGGTTAAATTACTAAGTTCTTTTTTTTTTTTGAGATATTTGATTAAATCGACTATGTTGAGATTTGAAATTTTTGATCTGACACTTTAATTGTTCTTTTTAAAGTGTGCCGTGTACTTGGTGAATTTGAGCTTTAAGAAAAAACTTATAATATTGAATGTTGTTGAATCAAATTCCTCTGCAAACTTTTATTTTATATATATATATATATATATATATTCTTCAGGCTATGATATATATGTTGCAGGATCATGAGTTTCACCAGCAACCACTCTGCTATTCTTCTTCATAGATAGCTCTTTATCTACACTTCTATTGCTTTTTTCACCTTCAGCTTCTTGTTTGCTGAAGTTTGCGCAATGCATTATGAATATGATTGCTGAAAGATCTTTTAATGAGGGCTATAAATGTTGTTGTAGTAACTAATCTAATGCCACCATTTATTTTTAATACGACTAACTAATGGGTCATTTGATTGTTTATGTTGGGGTCTTGGCTGGTCTTGGCTTTCGGTACATCAAGCTAGGAAGTTTGTAGTTATTGCTACATATCAAATTGAAGAGAGAAGTAGAATCAATAAATGTGTATACATTGAAACCCCATACCATACTTTATTAGATGAGTAATCAAATGTTCTCCACTACATATTTTAGATGCAAGAGACACCAAACTCACCGATAACTAGAGTTGATGTGTGGATTCGTGCACATACTAAGAAGGACGGGACTACAATTAATGAGGATGTTGGTGAAAAACTGGTAATAAATTCATTTATGATTTTTTAGTTCTTTATTCTTATTTTTTTGCTATTAACAATCAAAATTCTCCATGGATTTAGAAAAAAATTAATGAATATCAGAGGACACAAGTGAGTGAAGATGCCTCAACAATTCACGGTGATGCTCTGACCCATGTGCTAGGAAAAGAACGTAATGGGTGTGTACGAGGAGCTGGATCTGGAGTTACAGCAACATTGATGAATTTAGAAGCACTTAGCAAGTCTCATACTGCACAAATTAAAATGGAACTAAACGATCTCAAAAACTATTCGAGGAACTCAAGGCTGCATTCATGAAGAAAACTAGCAAACAAGCGGTAATAAATATGATTAAGAAAATTTATGTTCAATATAGTTAGAAGCAACACTTGATTAATAATAGTTTTTTCATATATTTTTAGGATCGAATTGACATAGATAGCATGACGAAAAATTCTCGAGACATTCGACTAGTAAGTTAATATTTTACTATTAGCTTTGAATTATGTAATACGTAAACCAAGTATTTTGCTTACGTGAATTGTTCTTTCTTTATGATATTTTCAGGATCACAATGAGACAAGCCACAAAAGGAAATGTTCGGCAGACACTTCACATGCGAAAGTAAGTGATGATTTAGTTTTATAGGGGAAGGAACAATTGCATCAAGAGATCCACTTGCCAAAGTACATTATATATGTCTTGGACCAGATTGCTGGAAAGTTTGGGTGACAATTGCACTGGTTGAAGATACTCCCTTATATCGTGCTACATCTGAGTTTCATGTTCTAATTGATGCAATTGGAAGCACAATTGCTTGGCCAGAAAACTACATCTTGTTGGAGTAGGCTTATAGTTTCTAATTTTGTTCATACATATACTTGAATCTTAAATGTCAGGGTAAAAAAACATTAACCTGGGCAAGAGTTTCAGTTTACACTTTTGAGTATTATATTTAGTGTAGAGATTTAACAATCTTCAACTAAATTTTTGTTGTATGGATGCCAAGTTCAAACTGCATTTTAATAATGATTTTATGGAGATTTTATGCAGCGGTTCTTACTGCAGTTGAAAAATGCTACAAAAGTTTAATGTTATTTACTCCATCCTTCATTAGGACATTTTTACAAATGTTGTAATTGTATTTTTGCAGCATTTTTGAATGGTTGTAAAAGATAATATTTCTTGTAGTGGCACCTCTAATACCTGATTAAGCCCAAAAAACCCCTTACCTTTATTATAATTAAAGGTATTTTCTAATTAATGACTGCTTCAACCTTGGCTGGATCGAGAGAAAGTCCATCTTTGGTTACAACATGCCATAAAACAACACCCAATTGAGCCAAAACTTGTACTTCTTGATTTTTTTTTTTATACAATTTCTTCTCTCAAAGAGTTTGAAGAACTATTCTTAAATGCTTGGCGTGTTCTTTTTCACTTACATAATACACTACTGCGTGTTCTTTTTCACTTACATAATATACTACAATATCATCAATAAACACAATAACAAACTGATTGAGATATAGCTAAAAAATCCTAGCAAAACAAAAAATTCATAATGCCCATACCAGGTACAAAATACAGTTTTTGACAAATCATCACTCTTAATTTTCAATTGATGGTAACTTGATCTCAAGTCAATTTTAGAAAATATCTTTGCTCCCGATGATTGATCAAAATGGTTATTAATTCGAGGAAGGGGATACTTATTCTTAATGGTGACCTGATTCAATTGCCGATAGTCAGCTTATAGTCTCACGGAGTCATCTTTTTTCTTGACAAATCAAACTGGAGCACATTATGGTGAAACGCTAGAGTGAACAAAAGCCTTATCTAATAACGCCTGTAACTGATTCTTCAATTCGTTAAAGTCAATTGGTGCCATATGATACAATGCCATAGAAATAGGAGCGGTACTCAGAATTAATTCAATAGCAAACTCAATCTCTCTATCTAGTGGCAATCCAGTCAAATCATCCAAAAATACATCAGGAAATTCTAAAATTGTTGGAATATCTTTGAGGCACACTTCTATTTGTTTATTTATTTATTATCTAAGACCACACAGGCAAAAAATCCTTCACATCCCTTTGCTAACATTTTGTTATCTCTAATCGTACAGATAAATATTTTACCATTACAATTATGTTCCCTTAAAAAATGAAACTCTGTTTGTCCGGGAACATTAAGTCACCAACCAATCCATCGCCAAAATGACATAAAAATGATTTATTTCTAAAGGTAAAACGTCCACAAAAAATTTTCTTTCATTCAGGACAATCCCACAACCTTTGTAAATATAACTTATTGCCATGCAATCACCAGTAGAGGTGGCAATAGATATATCACAGACTAATGGCTCAGCAGGCTTACAACATAACAAGCAAAAATACGAGACACTGTTATATTCTAAGTTATATGGTAAGCAATAAAGAAAGAAGGAACATATACGGTTGTTCGAGAGAACCGTTCTCCCTAGAAAAGAAGCATTAATTCAGTGAATGACCTCATTCTTCATTCACTTTTCTAGTTTAAATAAAGCACAACTTACATGACAACGTAACTTACAATAATTAAATAAAATTGCTAGAAGATAATAATTAAAATACAAATAACTTCCATCACAACTTACTAACATGACTCACTAACTCAACATTAATGGAACGCCTAGCCAATTCTCGCGTAGCTAACATGCATAGGTAGCCAACTCACATAAATTACATACATAAATAAATTAAGCTCACATCAGACATAAAAGAGTATGTGGCACTAGGATTAAACAATGTTCTAGTAGCATCTTTAGAGAATAAATTTAAAGTACATGTCACCACATCATTCGACACTTGTGCATCTTGCTCAATCAAAACAAAATCACATCCTTGAATCCTTTGTTTTTTTTTCTGGGCATCGTCTGCTTCCTTGTTCGCAGTATCCTTTCTTATCTTTGGGCAATCTTTAATTGTATGTCCCAGCTGGCCATACACGAAACAAGCTCCTGTTTTCCAAAAGCAAACTTCAGAATTGGTCCTACCACAATGCTTACATGGAGGAATAGTCTTTTGACCACTGCTATCACCCTTTAATATTTGATGCCCATCTTTATTATTATTAACTTTTTTTCTCTCTGCCCCTTTCTTTTTGTTTAATTACTCTCATAACCTTTGTGATTCAAGTATGTTTCTCTCTACAATAGTAGCACGATTAACCAAATCTGTAGACGACGTCAGCCTGAGAATTTTTAGCTGATTCTTAA
This sequence comes from Citrus glauca, assembly GCA_029633175.1. Classification (NCBI taxonomy): domain Eukaryota; kingdom Viridiplantae; phylum Streptophyta; class Magnoliopsida; order Sapindales; family Rutaceae; genus Citrus; species Citrus glauca. Next base: position 16,629,634 of record JAQOOD010000001.1, read on the forward strand.
TGTTTTGTTGTAGTCCTTGAAAATGCCTACATCTGCTTGCCTCATTAGCAACCAACGTTGGTGCAAATCGAGACAAAGCAATAAATTCCTGCTTATACTTGGTAATAGATTTATTTCCTTGTTCCAAACTCAAAAATTCAGACTCTTTGTTGTCCCAAATACGTACACGAAAATATTTCTCGAAAAATGCCCTCTCAAAATTTTCTCACGTTATCGGCGCTTCTGCTATTTCAGCCCTCAATAAATGAGCTTTAGCATCCCACCAAAGGTCAACTTCTCCTTGCATCACAAATGAAACAAAATCACCGCTTGATCATCATTACACCGTATTGCAACAAATATTTTCTCCATTTGCTTCAACCATGGTTAAGTTGCTATAGGGCTTGTAGTACCCTTGAACACCGATGGTTCTAACCTCTTAAACCGCTCTGAAATGACCACATTTCCATCATCGCCTTGATGATTTTGTCCTTGCCTTTGCTCTCCACATACAGGTACAACATCACCATGGGTCAATTCCTCAATTAATTTATTTTGCTGTTCACGAAATCTCACCATCAAAGCCATCGAAGGGTTAGCCTCCTCAATAATCCTACATACGGTTGGGTCACCATCATTGCTAGCACCAGGTATTGTCCTTAGACCTGATGCATCGGTTCTAGCTAGCACTCTACGTGACTTTCTCCTATATGACAGATTTTGATTTAATTAAGAAGAGAGAATAATAATAATGATAATGATAATGATAATGATAATGATTATGATGATGACAATGATAATGATAATGATATTATAATAATAATAATAACAAGACTAATAACAATAATAAATAAATTCAATTATAGATACATCGCGAACAATTATGTACACTACTATATAAATAAATCAACTCTTACTAACTAGATCCAAACTAATTTGTTAGGAGTCTACAGAATTCTAAACCTAGCTCCAACATCAATTGAAACATCCCATACTAATATTGAGTAGCTCTTGATCTAAATTTTCTCATTACCTAATATTAATGTCTTCTTGAAAATTTAATAAAGCCTAAAAGTCCTTTCTACTAGTAGAAAAATGGTTTTTACTGACTTTAGAATAGTGCCAGAAATTACTTTTACTGACACTTGTAAGTGGTGTTAACGATTACCATTACTATAGTATTCCTAGATTTATGACACTATGGTATTAGTAATTACTAATAATGATTGCTTGTTAAAAGTTACTTTCACCATAATATCACAAATATTATAACACTATAGTGATAGTATTTACTAACAATTATTTAACGTTAATAGTTTTTTTTTACACTGGGGAGATGACATGATAGAATGAACGGATACTAATACTTCAGTGTCAGCAATTTGTAATACTATAGCATCACTAATGTTATGACGCTGAGACATTTTTTAGCGTCAATAGCTTCAAAGAAAAGATGCTGACATTATTGTTTTTACTTTATTATTTTCATTATTCTTTTGGTTTTGCCAATCAAATAATGGTATTCAAAGAAAATCTATTCAAATTAAACTACAGTACGAATTTGAATAATTAAATATAAGTACATAACATTCCTACTAACATTTAAATAGGCATCAAATAAAATAATAATACAAATATCTAAAATATTGTTTGAAAATATGTCAAATATTTACATGAACACATAATGACAGTTTGCAGGAAACAATCAGTACATCTACTCTTTGACCTTTGCCTTTCCCTTCACCTTTCCCACCTATAATTGCAGTATATAGAATCAATTAGCTACGATGCTACAAAAATCAATTCTTTGATATTTACAAGCAAAAATATAATTTAACTCATTATTGTGTGCTACAAGTAACTTTGCAACATACATGGCCCACTGATCGCGAAGTTACGAAAGATCGTCCATAGTGTACTCATCACAGCCCTTCAACTTAAAAAATAAAGCAACAAAATGTATTCATATATTTTAGAATCTGTCCTAAAATAAAACAACACAATAAAAACATATATTTTTAAGTTTGTTATGATTAACATCAAAACTGAAGAACATGGAAATAAATTGTATCACCATAACAAACAACGGTTACCAAAGTAGTCTAAGAAGTTGATAATTTATAATATATTATTTGCTTTACTCAATATTATTTCTAACACTTAGCACTAGGATTTATATGCCTTCTATTTGTACATCCAGTAGCTCCAATCATTGCTCAATAATACTTTAACACTGAACACTGAGATTTATATGCATTCTATTTGTACATGCAACGGCTCTAGTCATTTTGGTTTACACTAAAGTGCCTTAAATACATAATAGAACACACTAAAAATTGGCATCAATTTTTCCAAACATGTTGAATGCATTCAGTAAAATGTATATAGCGTTATAGCTTTTACCTCCAACAAACCTACAAATAAAGTGTATGTGATTATCCTAAACATACACAACACTTCCTCTCATCCTTAGCACAAGATATGATTATATTGCTAGTTTCAAGCATAAAGCAGCAAACTGTTCACCCATTAACCATCTTCACAATTCACTTAAAAAAATTCATTTCACAATGCATTCTTCGAAAAAATATTAAACAAGTTCTGGAGAAACTCACATTGTTTTCAAGAATGCACAAATCGCGAACAATATCCTGGATGTGCATTGTTTTCAAGAATGCAAAAATCGCGAACAATATCCTGGATGTACTTCATCACATAGTAACCACATTCAAAGGTTCCAGGTTGTTTCGGACACCCAAAAAAAACTTAGTTTTAAATAAACTGATGAAGTAACAATGGAAATCATAACTTTGTTTCATTAATACCTTCACAGAGACCCACTGCACAACCTTCTTTTTATTACTCTTCACTTGATGCATTATCATCCCACTATAAATAATAAATAACAGATGCAACAAATTAATCTACAAAATAAAAAATTAACAAAGAATTAAGTAAACTAATTAAACTTACTCATTCACCATTTGCTTCAACTCATCATCAGGATTATCACCTAATGGATCAAGATAATAAATTTTTTACCTCACAATATCAATTGCTACTGGCACTTAGTGGCCACTAAACAAACAAGTAAAAAAAATAGATTACAAGATAAATTTAAATTATTTATGTTAAAAAATAAAATAGACAAAAAATAAATAAACTATACCCTGGGTTATATGGGAAGACAATTATTTGGGCTATTTGAATCTTGTCCAAAAGGTCTGAAATATAGGAACACCTATTTGGGTAGCTTGCTTGACTTGACTGTAACTTAGCTATGCATCCAAATTGAATTGGAATAACACCACTGCCATTATCCATCTCTTCGTACAAGTGTCTATTAAAAAAGAAACTTTCATGACATGAATATGAGAAATAAATTAATGACAGTTTGCAAAATCAAAAAACATAGTAAAAACATAAATCAAGTTTTTTATTTCTTACTTGATCCATATCTCTAAAATATAATTTGAGAGCTCTGTAAACTCAATGACTTCATTACAAATCTGCTTGTCCAATCAACTCTCCCAGTAGACACCAAAAGTCTTCAAATCATGGGCAATCATAATCGTCCGTGGCAGGGAGCTCTCAGTCATCAAAGCAAAGATGTTCATTTGTGAACTTTTGTTCTTTTTTCTTGCTTTCACAGCTCCATGGGTATTCTTTCTCAGAACCAGTTTCCTTGCTATTATTGGTTTTACAGCAACGGGTTCCTTTGTTGTTCGTTTCTGTTCATACAGATATACCATGACATTTGTAGGAGACTTTTGGCCATCCACTTTTCTCTTTGAAGGAGTTAATCTTGGAGATCTTCTTCAGGTGATTTTTGAAGTGCCTTCACAATCTACTAGGGGTGGATTCTGAGCAAGGGATGGCAGGGGAGGTGTGTTGATATTTTTGTTAGGTTTTGGACAAACAGTGGGGTTATTGGTCACTGACTTTGGAGTAACTTTAGTCACCGACTTGGGGGTAGCTTTGGGGTTGTTGGTTACTGACTTTGGAGTTACTTTGGGGTTGTTAGTCACTGACTTTGGAGTAACTTTGTTGGGTGATCGACAATCTATCTCTATCTTAACATTGCAACCACGTTTGGAGTTAGGAAAGTTGGAACTGCCAACTTCAGTGTTGTTCAAGGCATTTATCCTTGCATTCATTTGATCTAATTGAGTTTGCATAAACTGAAAACTCTCCTGATACATTATCCATTCTCACGCCAACTTTGTAGGGTCAGGAATATTGAAATACATGGATGGGGTGATGAATTGACCCAATCCTTGCACCCGACTTCCATTAGGCTTCTTTTGAAGTGCTTCGCCTAGGATATCATTCGGTCCTTGGGATTGGAACGTTCCCTACTCAACTTGACTTCTCATTTCACTCAATAAAATAAATACAAAAATATTTGATCAAAATTAGGAATAAAAAACTTAATTAAATAATGACAGTGGTGGTGGAAACTTACAATTCTCTTAGCCACTTGCTGCACTTCATGTGTCTGAGTTCCATCTTTTCTTCTGTGAGCCAATAACCAGGCTTCACTGCAGTCAATCTCGCGCTCAGTAACTCTGAGGTCCAACTACTGTAATAAGTCAACAAAAATTAAATTGAAAACTGCTATGATCATCCTATTATTTGTATTGAAAATGTCATAAGTTTGTATAGAGTGGTTATTATACTTACTCTTTTATGCAACAGCCTAGCATATCTTGTGCTACCCAAGTGATGATTTTACATATTCTTTGCTCTTTTATCCTTTGCTGCATTACTTTTTTCCTACACAAAGCGGATATTGATTAAAATGGTTACAGGAACTCAATAATATTATCTAACTAATAGAATTTTAAACTTACCTGAAAGTTTTTGGATAAAATCTTATCAACAAAGCTCTTCCAGTCTTCTTTTCTAATGCCTTCATACTCAAGAGGAGGCTTTTTTAGTGAACTCAAGTTGTTTGCATTGGGCAGAATATATTCATTGGCCAACTTACATCTAAAGCCCCTTAATGCAATTCCCATCCACTTGAACACTTGGGTTTTCGCCTTAAGACTCAACTTAATCTTTTCCTGAAAATGAGTCCATAATGTCTCCTTGATGTCTAGTGGCACTTTCCACCAATCATCATATATAATTGGAACTCTTTCCCGTACAATCACCTCAATGTAGTTTCTCAGATCGTTTCTCTTTTTTCCAACTAGAACTCTGTAAAAATTGTACACAACCTCAGTCTGGTCACTAGCTCCTCTCTACAGGTCTTTCATCTTTATAAGGTTTTGTCTTGGTCTTCTTTCTAGATCTGGATTATATGTTGGCTCCTTTTTTTTTTGCCATGTCTCCAACAAACCTACAAATACATAAAAGTTGATGAGTGCACCAAATACCAATCTAATATCCCAATATAATAATAAAATAATAAAATAATTAGTTGGTGACTTATAGGAAATAGTGGTAATAAGGCATAGTAGTTGGATTATTCATTTTCCGCACCAATATTTACAAGAAAAACATCAGCAACTAATCTTACACAAACTCCTCATCACCCAAACCTAACTTACATTCTGGAAAATTGTTGGATAATGGTGCATATGTTAGCCTATATGGTTATAAATATTGATTTTGATGATAATAAACCACATGTATTTATTAAGCAAAGATTTATGAATTGTGCTTTTATAATAAGAAAATGATGTTATGGAATTAAAGTATTTTGGACTAAAATGAAAGTATTTTAAATCTTTGATAGTGTTTTAAATTTTGGATTTGGACCTATTTGATATTTAAATATTTTTAGGTCATTCTATAATTTTACATAGTTTGGACAAAATTATAATTTCAAAAAATTTTGGGATTGACAAAGTATTATTTAAAATTCTAAAATTAGACCTATTCGTAAATTTTTATAATATTTTGGGTCATAATACAGTTTTATAAAGTTTTAGGGTCAAAGTGTAAATTTAAGAAACATTTCACTGTAGCAGTTACTGTAGCAAGCGGCTTACCGGATATGGATAAATGGCAAACCAGATATTAGACAGTAAGCGTCTGGAGCATAAACAACTTACCGAATTTCGTTAGCGGCAGGCCGGATATTCCGAAATTCAAATTTTGACCTTAACGGTAGCATAAAAGCGGCATACCGGATACCTAAACGGCAAGTCGGTTACGACCAAAATGTGCATAACGGCTAGTTTTTGAGCTCAAATTATAAGAACTCAAATCCAACTCATTTTCAAGCTCTCCAAGCAAGCATAAACAAAAAGCACACGAGATATCTTGACCATTCAACTTGCAAAACACAAAACATTGAATCATTTCTTGTTCTTCATTTCTGAATATCTACTCATTGAGTGAGTTTCATTGTAACTTTCATTTCTTTATCTCAATTGTAAGAGTTTGAGTGTGTGAGACACTTGAGTGAAAAAATTAGGAGATAATCTCTTTGTTGTAAAGGTTCATTGACACCTTGAAGTCAATTGTAAACGGTTGAAGCCTTGGAAAGGCTTGGATAGTGAAATCCTCAAGCTTGGATCGCTTGGAGGCGTGGATGTAGGCGGAGATTGCTGAACCATGTAAAAATTAGTGTGTTTGTTTCTCTTCTCCCTTACTCATTAGTTATTGTGCTTTTATTGAACTTATTGCTTTCAATTTTTATTAAGACATTAGATTACTTGTTGTGTGGATTTGCTAGGATAATCTTTAAAATTCCAATTCACCCCCCTCTTGGGTTGCACACTTATATTTCATTTGGTATCAGAGTAAGGTGCTCTTATTTAGACTTAACTGTCTAGGGCTAAAGATTAATGCCAACTCAAAATGATTCCACATTTAGGGAAGGACAGTCCACCACTAGACTACCTTATTTTGATGGAAACGATTACCCATATTGGAAAACTAGGATGAGAATTTACGTACAAGCCTTAGATTATGAAATTTGGGAAATCGTTAATGATGGTCCTTTCATGTTTTTGACCAAAAATGAAGTCGGGGAAGATATTCCAAAACCTTCATGGGAACGGAATAAATTCAAAAAGAGAAATGATTCTCTAAATTCCAAGGCCATGAATGCCTTATTTTGTGCACTAGATAAGAAAGAGTTTCATAGAGTGTCTAGCTGCGAAAGTGCTAATGAGATTTGGCACAAACTTGAAGTTGTCTATGAAGGCACAAACCAAGTGAAAGAATCTAAAATAAGTAGGTACACTCGATAATATGAATTGTTCTAAATGGAACAAAATGAGAATGTGTACTCTATGTATATTGGATTTACGGACATAGTGAACACTCTAGGAGCCCTAGGAAAGACCTTTTCAAATAGCGAGAAAGTTAAGAAAATCATTAGGTCGCTACCTAAGGAATGGAGACCAAAAAGAACTGCCATTGAGGAAGCCAATGATTTAAATGTATTACCTATTGATGATTTAATTGGTTCTCTTATTTCATATGAAGAAGATTTGGCAGCTGAAAAAGGGCATGAGGAAAGGAAGAAAAACATTGCTCTCAAGGCTTCAAAACGTGAGAGTGATGAGAAAAGCAAAATGGATGATAAGGAGTTGGCAATGTTGGCTAAAAGATTCAGAAAATTCTACAAAACGAATAATGAGCAGAGAAAGTTTAGAGGCTACAAGAATAAGAAGGAGAAGAAGGAGCCAATCACTTGTTATGAATGCAAGAAGCCCGGACACATATGACCAGAATGTCCTCTTCTTAACAAACTCAAGAAGAAAGCTATGGTGGCCACGTGGGATGATAGCGATGAGGAAAAAAGTGATGATGATGAACAGCAAGAATTGACAAATTTAGCTCTCATGGCTTTTGGGAAAAAATCATGTGATGAACTTGATGAGGTAAGTGTTCTTCCAGCATATGATGAATTACGTGATGCCTTTAAGGATTTGCATGATAGTTTGATGAAGATTGGGAAAAAGAACATATGTCTTAAAAAGAAGATGATAGAACTTAAAAATGAAAATGAATAATTTAGTTTAAAGATTACATGTCTAGAATTAGAAAATAAAACATTGCATGATAGCCTTGCATTTTTTGAGAATTCTGGCACTCCACATGATCACTTAGAGTCACATATGAATGACTTGAAAAATGAAAATGAAATGCTTAGAAAGAAAGTAATGATCTAAATGAAATTGTGTTAAAATTCACAAATAGGCAAAAGATGTTGGACAACTTGCTAAACCCATAAAAATGTGTATTTGACAGAGGAGGAATTGGTTATAAACCAAATTTGAAACAAAATTTTTACAAGAGTTATTTTGTGAAGAATACATCTATTAACAATCAAGTTGTATGTCATTATTGTAATCAAGATGGTCATATGAAAAATAGATGTGCAGTGAAGAGAAATGCATATTATGGTGTGAAATGTGTTTGGGTTCCGAAAGGAACCATTGCTAACTCTCAAGGACCCAAAAAGGTTTGGGTACCTAAAACTTAAGATTTTCTCTACAGGGCTTAAAGAAGAAGAAGAATAAGTAGTACTTGGACAACGGTTGTTCAAGACACATGACAGGAAATTATTCTTGGTTTTCAAGTTTTACTAAGATCGAAAATGGTGGAGATGTATTGTTTGGAGATAATTCAAAAGGAAAAATCTTGGCATTGGAAATGTCAGTAATGTATCCTCTATTCTCATTGAAAATGTGTGTTTAGTTGAAAACTTGAAACACAACCTTCTTAGTATTAGTCAATTATGTGATAAAGGATATAGAGTTATTTTTGATGAATCAAAATATGTTATTGAGGATTCATGTGATGGGAAATGTTTGTTTATAGGAAACAAATGTGTCAATGTCTATGAAATTCTAGTTGTGCAACCCAAGGGGGGGTGAATTGGAATTCTAAAAATTATTCAACTCTAAAACAAAATATTATGCAAATCTAAAACGAATTTAAAACAATAACAATTAAATCGATCATAATATAAAAAGATAAGAGAAGAGAGATTCAAACACGAAGATTTTTACGTGGTTCGACCAACCTCGCCTACGTCCATGCTTCCAAACTTTCCGGACTTGAAGATTTCACTAAGCAAGCTTTCAAGGCTTCAAAAGCTTACACTTGAATTCCTAGGTGTCAATAGACCTTTACAATAAGAGATTATCCCCAAATTATTTTTCTCTCACACAATATTTAAGATTACAAATCAATGCCCAATGTATGAATAGATGAAGCAAAAATGTGCTTTAAAGCTATATGAAGATTGTATTCTCGAATATAAGCTGAATGGTTGTGTTGTGATCAATCTTCTTTGAATTTGAATGAGATTATTTATATTTAGAGCTAAATAACTAGTCGTTACAAACTGTCGGCTCGAAAATGGTTCACCGTTAGTCGTTAATAGTTAACCATTTACAGTGGTCAAAAGTTACCGTTAGGCCAAATTTCAAATAAACGGTTTACCGTTTAGGGTTGCCCTTTCGCCATTACCTTCCGGAGACTAGCAAGCTGAACACCAGTTATCCGCTTATAGTAAACGGTTAAGGATTTGCATGAAGTGACTTTCTGGATGCTATCGGTTAACCGTTTGTAATAAACGGTTCGCCGTTTGTTTCCAGTAACCCTGCAAGATGAACATCAGTTACCCGTTTATAGTAAACGGTTAAGGATTTGCATGAAGTCACTTCTTTGTATATTAACGGTTAACCGTTTGTAATAAACGGTTAGCCGTTTGTTTCTAGTAACCTGCAAAATAATTCAGCCTTATCCGGTTTTGTTAAATGGTGCCAGAGGAGTACAACCTTCAATTCTGGATGTTCCAAACGGTTCACCGTTAAATTCCAGTAGCCTTTCTATTTTTTTGTGTTTTCTGTTTTTCATAAACGGTTAGAGCTTAGGCAATATGTTGCTCTCTGGTATTAATCGGTTAACCGTTTAAAAGAAACTGGTTCACCATTTATTTCCAGAATCACATTTTAAAACCAGATTTTGTAGAGAATCTTTTTCTAATTTGAAAGTCTATCTTTTATGAGTATAAATGAAATGATTATTAAGACTTTCGTTTATTAAGAAATAGCTCCAATATTTTTATCGAAAACCATTTAAAGTTTGTTATCATCAAAATCAATATTATTAACATATTCGTGTTAACAATCTCCCCTTTTTTGATGATGACAAACTTCATTCAATATTTAGCTCCCCCTTAATATGTGCTCCCTCTAAATGTATGGCCAAATTAAGAAATGACCAATAAAAAGATTTGGCTCAAGAAAACATTTTAAAATTCATCTTAAATCTCCCTAATTATCCCCGTCTTTATCATGAAAAAAAAAGAGAAAGGAAAAATGCAATTTTGTTAAAGAAGTTACCCAGTTTTGGTGAGCGAAAAATTTGGAAGAGTTTCCCCTTAAAATGGAGCAAAACCACTCACAAAAGGAGATTAAACACTTCCAAAATATATTAACAACTCCATCATCCAACAATGCCATGAATAAACAAACTAACACTTCATTAACCAATAAACCAATAATCGCATCAACCAATATCAAGTCATCCAACATCAAGAACTCACAAAAACATGTCATCAAAATTCATAAAGAGCATATAGAAGTAGCAGTGTATATAAAAAAATATAAATGGCAATATGCAAACAACCAAAATATGAACTGTATATGTGAAAACAGAACTAAGAAACTACGGAGGTGGAGAAGATGTGCTCCCCGAATCATAGTCAAAATAGCCAAGAATAGTGCGCTGTGTAGTGATAAGCTCAAGCTGATGATCAATGTTCTGCTGCTGGAAGGTTTGAAAGTCAGATCGTAGCTGCTGGTGGTCACGGGAAACAGTGTCCAATCAATCAAGTATCAGCTGCTGACGCTCTGAAATCCGGTGAACATCAGTAATCAACTGCTGCATAACGTTTGAAACAGAGGGTTAAACTGGAGATGGAGTCGGCATAGATGCAGATGGCTGCTCAGGAACAGCAGATGGCTTAGGAGCAGGAGGCAGCTCGAAAGAGGAGGGAATGTCAGCATCCATCGCACGCTCCTCAAATTCAGAGTCAGCTGGAGGCCGAGGGACAAATCAACGACGCGGAGGATGAGGATGAGCTCTTAATCTAGAGTCAGGAAGCTGATAGGGAGGAGAGATATCATTAAGCATCTGATCGTCCTCTGTAGCAATCAAGGTATCCTGGTTTTTGGAGTTGCTTGTCTTTATCCACTTTCATTCCTCTTAGAAAAATCGATACTAGTCATGGCCTCGGGACCAATTTGTCATGTCTTCATATGTCCAATATTAAGAAGAGGCACCTCAAAGTGTTGTAGTATTTTAGTAATAATACTACCATAAGGAAGCAAGCGGTGATTGACCGCGGGAGTACTCAACATGTGTCGCACAATAACATACCCAAGGTTTATGGGACGGTCTGAGAGTAGGCTGTCTAGTAGGCCAACGTCCAACCTCGTAACCTCATCCGAGTGACCCTTCCTAGGTGTCACTATGTGCTGTAAGATAGTATGAAGAATATGAACTTGGAGAGGTAAAAGTTGAGACCGAAATGGAAGCAAACAAATCTCATCAGTCAAGTCTTGATTACGACATATATGACGGACTCCATCAGTATGATGAAAAGTGTCAAATGAAAGGGCTTTCCTAGAGGTGTATATGTCATGCCCCTCACTAGAGATACCAAGAAAGTCAACTAGGTCTGCAACATCAAACTTTATTGGCACACCGCCGACTTGAGTAACTATCCTATTTAGGCAAGTATCAGAGATTTCTATGTTCAAATAAAAGACTTGCACTAAATTTGGATAAACTCGATCATCAAAGTCAATGGCAGACTCCCAAGGCTGAAGCATATCCCTAATGCTTCTACCACATACAACTAAATGACGGAAATCATCAATGTCAACAAAGAAGGATTCAAGTACCTTTCAACCATTGAACTGATCTTTGAACCGCTTGGCCAAGGGAGGCGTGAGGAAGTGAATTCTTGCAAATTCAGAGACTTCCCATGGTGGTATCGGATTCCTTGGAGGCACAGATTTATGCCTGACATTTCTCCGAGGAGGTGTAGCCATGGAGAAGCACAATAGAGTGTGAACAGTATAGGAGAGATGAAAATGAATTGGTGATTTGATTAGGAATGAAAAGAGGATGTGAGTTTGATGCTCAATTGGGTTGAAAAAGGGGACGAATCGGATAAAAAATGAAGAAACCCAACCCACGGCAATTAGAGTTTGGAATTGGGATTTTTCAATTTTGGGCTCGATTCGAAATTTTGAATCGGTAAAAGTGTTCTAATGGTGATAAGATATGATTTTGACGGTTTGATTTGGCAAGAAAAGCAAGAAAAATGAGGATTTGAACACAAAAGATAATCTTGGTAAATTTGCTCTAAAATCTGATGTTGGTATTTTTTTTAGTTATTCAAATTCAAGCAAAGCCTATATAGTTTATAATAAAAGAACTTTAGTTGTAGTAGAATCTATGCATGTTAGATTTGATGAGTCTAACCCCTGTTCTATAGAGAAAGTCGTTGTTGATGATAATGCAGAAGAAGATCTACAAGAAGAAGCATCAACTGACAACCAAGACCATATGGAATTCAAGAGAAACATCATGAAGAAACAAATGTAGAGTAAAATGAAGGTACTTCTTAAACATTCCCCATGGTGTGGAGGTATGTTTCCTCTCACCCTAAGGATGTAATTTTAGGAGATCTCTCACGAGGTGTTACCACTAGATCATCTCTTAGGAACACATGTGAGCATGCTACATTTATTTCTCAAATTGAACCAAAATCCTTCGCAAATGTGAAAAATGATGAATCTTGGATTATGGCAACGCAAGAGGAGTTGAATCAATTTGAGAGAAACAATGTGTGGGAGTTAGTTCATAATCTAGAACATCAATCTATTATAGGCACTAAATGGGTTTTTAGAAATAAAATGGATGAATCTAGTGTGGTTGTAAGAAATAAAGCTAGATTAGTGGCTCAAGGTTATAACCAAGAAGAAGGAATTGATTTTGATGAAACTTTTGCACTTGTAGCAAGGTTAGAATCATTAGGATGTTGTTAACATATGCATGTTATAAGAATTTTATTTTATATCAAATGGACATCAAGAGTGCTTTCTTAAATGGTTATATTATGGAGGAAGTTTATATGAAACAACCTTCTAGTTTTGAAAATGAAAATTTCCAGATCATGTGTATAAGTTATCTAAGGCTGTGTATGGTCTAAAATAAGCACCTAGAGCTTGGTATAATTGGCTTAAAAACTTATTGTTGGACAACGATTTTTCGATGGGAAAAGTTGACAGAACTCTATTTGTTAAGCATAAGAATCAAGATATACTTATTGTTCAAATTTATGTTGATGATATTATTTTTGGTTCTACTCATGAGTTGTTGTGTAAAGATTTTTCATCATGTATGAACAAAGAATTTGAGATGAGTATGATGGGAGAGTTGAAATACTTCTTTGGATTTCAAATCAAATAAAACAAGGAAGGAATTTTCATAAATCAAGCCAAGTACGTGAAAGATTTATTCAAAAAGATTTGGCTATGATAATGGAACGGTAAAAAGCACTCCTATGAGCACTACCATCAAGCTGGATAAAGATGAGAAAGGTAAGGAAGTTGATATCAAGACATATCGAGGTATGATTGGATCCTTACTCTACTTAACTTCTAGTAGGCTTGATATTATGTTCAGTGTATGCTTGTGTGCTAGATTTCAATCTTGTCCTAAGGAGTCACACATGCTTGCTGTCAAATGCATTTTTTGATATTTGATTGGCACCATTAATCTTGGCCTTTGGTATCTTAGGGGAACTCATATTGATTTAACTTGTTATTCAGATGCCGATTTTGTTGGATATAAGGTTGATAGAAAAAGTACTAGTGGAACATGTCACTTTGTAGGCCATTCTCTTGTCTCTTGGTTTAGTAAGAAACATAACTCAGTTGTACTTTTAACCACCGAGGCAGAATATATTGCCGCAGGTAGTTATTGTGCACAAATTCTTTGGATGAAACAAAACCTTAGAGACTATGGTATTAAACTTGATCAAATACCTATCGTGTGTGACAATAATAGTGCTATAAATCTTTCCAAGAATCCCATTCAACATTCTAGGACTAAGCATATAGAAATTAGACATTATTTCCTTAGAGATCATGTTAAAAAAGGAGATGTTGTAATTAAATTTGTTTCCACTGAAAATCAACTTGCGGATATCTTTACAAAACCTCTTAGCGAAGAGCTTTTTATAAAGATAAGACATGAACTTGGAATGACGAATGTTAAATCGTGATTTATGTTTTACTACATGGCTTGATATGTTTGTTATTATATAGATTTATGCTTCATGAATTAAATAGCTTGATATGCTTGTAATTTTATGATTTTATGATTTTTATGTTTCATGCATTGAATGGCTTATTGAAAAGTTTTAAATCTCAAAATGATTTAAAATTAATCAATTTTAAAAGCCAAAAATAAAATGGTGTGTGTAATACAAGTATAAGAGCTTGCCAAAAATCAATTAGAGTCAAATAGATTTCCAATGCCTAAATCAGTTTATCACTTTCTCTCATTTAAAAAACCTCTTTCTTGTTGATTGCTCTTGGAACAAATTTTGGATAACCAGATTTTTCAAACCGGTAAACCGAATTATTTTTGGTTGCTCTCGGGTCAACATTCAGGCAACCGGATTTGCTAAGCTTCCTCTCTACCTCATAACCGGGCAACCGGTTCTTTAAATCTAGAAAATCGGTTACGGTTTGAATGATTTTGCCAAATAGCCGGCTAACCGGTTTGAAAATCTGGCTAATCGAATTCGAAAGGCAACTCTCTGCCTCACAACTAGTCTACTAGTTAGCTAAACTGGAAAGCCAGATTCGCGTAGAAACCTTGCTGGAATATAACTGGATTTCCGATTAAAGACATCTGGCAAGTCGAATTCTCTCTTTACCTTTTCTGGACACTATCCGGAAAATTAGATAACTTATCCGGCAAGCCGTTTACAACTTGTAAGTTTTTGGTCACTAACCGACTAGCCGGTTGGTGAAATCCAGCAAGTCGGATTCGTGAGTTTTATCACTGTTCTTCCTCTTCCTCTCATTTGGCATTCTGGATCTCACTCTCTCTCTAAAAACCGTTTACTCCTCACTCAATCTCACTCCAAAATCCATCATTTTCTTCATTTTTCGCATCAAATTGAGTCTAAAAAATCATTCATCATCACTTCATTTACTCAAAATCATCCTCAAACTCCATTTTCAACATCTACATCTCTAGATCCCAAATTCAACCTAGGTTTAGGCCGTTTGTTTTCCTCTCTCTAGATTTCTCCCTCCTTTTGATCCAATTTATTTCTCAAACTATCTTTCAATCTTCATCATCTACATTCTTTTTGCTCTCTTTAACTTCAAATCAATCCAAATCACAATGTCAAGCTCTCGGCTGGTTCGAAGAAATGGCAAAGAGCTGGTTCAATAAACTGACCGATCACGGGAAGCAAGGGGCACCTCCACTCAATCCAATTTTGAGTCTACTCACTTTCAAAACAAGAAACATTTGATCAAACAATTTTAACAAAGCTTTCGGACTCGTGAGGTACTCAATACTTTTTATGTTTTACCGGATGTAATGCATACTCTCAAGATTAGTTATAGAAATTTATTTCAATTGTTGGGAGATGTTGGTTGGATTGATGCACTTTTGATTGAAGAGAATGTGTATCCCGACTTGGTAAAAGTCTTTTACTCAAATATGGAAGTTTCCGAGGAGAACAAGACTCGAGTAATCATCAATGTTGGAGGAGTTAAGATTGATTTTGATGTTTCCGTGTTGAATTCTATCCTAGGATCATCTAATTTTGGCCTAGAAATCTTTTCACCTAGGAAATCTCCAACACTTGATAGTTATGTTGTTGATGCTGTTCGTAATATTTGTCGGTGTAGTGATCTTTCTGTTAAAGACTATACCATTCATTTTCGTACTCAGTGTCTTTGTCTTCAAACTCGCATTTACTTCCTAGATCGGGGCATTTAGATGAGATTTCTCATATGGACGTTGCCTTGATTGACTGTGTTCTTAGACGTCGTCCGATTAACCTAAGCTATACCATCATCCGCACTATGTTGACCATACCTACCTTGATTACCCGCTCTCTTCTTTATGGTCACTTCATTACTCAAATCTTTAAACTTTTTAATGTGCCGATTCTAGAACCATCTTGTAGACTGTCTAAGGGTATTGGGGATGATGTTATTTTTGGCTTAGGCTTTGAGTGAAAGGATGGCACTTGGGTCAAATACACTGAGAATAAGTTTACCTTTCTTGCTCCAAGTGATGGCCGTCCACTTAATGCTGTGATTCCAGCCAATCAGCTACCTGTTTTCTCACTCTATTTTTAAGGGCAGCGTAGACACCTAGATACTCCCATGATTCCTTCAGCTCCTGGTGCCTCTGCATTCGCTTTATCACCTCCACAGCCTCCTCCCTTTAAAGATGTCACTCTTCAGCAGCTTATTGATAAGGTGCGGACACTCTCTGTGCGGCAGACCGAGTTTTAGCAGCAACAACAACAACTTATTTATGGATAGCGCCTCCTTTTTTAGCACTTCGGCATTTCATATCTGTTTCCACCTCCATCCTCACCACCTGAGTAGTTTTTTATGCTTGTACTTGGAGACACCTACATTTCATTTACTGCATTGTGTTCTTTTATTTTTGACTATATGGATGGTTCTTATGCTTTAGTTTATGTATTTGTTTTGGATGATATGGATTTTTTTTAGATGAAATGGATTTATTTTGATTATTTGTTATGAAATATAAAGATTTCTTTATATGTTTGGATATTTTTTTGCTAATGTGCTTGTATTGCGGCTTTGAGGATTGATAGGGGGAGTTTTTATTCTTTCTGATGATGAATGGGAGAATAATTTAATATGCGTTATAAAAAAGTGTTATGAAAATATGCATGTATCTAGGGGGAGTATACCTGTATGCAGGGGGAGTCTTCTTAAATAATTTTCAAATCAGATTTTTTTTTTAACTTGCATTGATTAAAGGGGAGGTTTTCATAACTAGATTATATTTCTATTTTTTTAATGTGTTTTGTCATCATCAAAAAGAGAGAGATTGTTAGCCTATATGGTTATAAATATTGATTTTGATGATAACAAACCACATGTATTTATTAAGCAAAGATTTATGAATTGTGCTTTTATAATAAGAAAATGATGTTATGGAATTAAAGCATTTTGGACTAAAATGAAAGTATTTTAAATCTTTGATAGTGTTTTAAATTTCGGATTTAGACCTATTTCAAACTATTTAAATATTTTTAGGTCATTCTATAATTTCACATAGTTTGGGCAAAATCATAATTTCAGAAAGTTTTGGGATTGCAAAGCATTATTTAAAATTCTGAAATTAGACCTATTTGCAAACTTTCATAACGTTTTGGGCCATAACATAGTTTTAAAAAATTTTATGGTCAAACTATAAATTTGAGAAATATTTCACTGTAGCAGTTACTCTTAGCAAGCGACTTACCGGATATGGATAAACAGCAAACCGGATATTGGGCGGTAAGCATCTGGAGCATAAACGGCTTACCAGATTTCGTAAGCGGTAAGCCAGATATTCCAAAATTCAAATTTTTGCCTTAACGGTAACATAAAAGCGGCTTACTAGATACCTAAACGGCAAGCCGGTTACGACCAAAATGTGCATAACGGCTAGTTTTTATGCTGAAACTATAAGAACTCAAATCCAACTCATTTTCAAGCTCTCTAAGCAAGCATAAAGAAAAAGCACCTGAGATATCTTGAGCCGTTCTTTATTTTTGAATATCTACTCATTGAGTGAGTTTCATTGTAACTTTCATTTTTTCATCTCTCAATTGTAAGAGTTTGAGTGTGTGAGACACTTGAGTGAAGAGATTGGGAGATAATCTCTTTGTTATAAAGGTTCATTGACACTTTGAAGTCCATTGTGAATGGTTGAAGTCTTAGAAAGGTTTGGATAATAAAATCCTCAAGCTTGGATCGCTTGGAGGTGTGGATGTAGGCGGAGATTGCCGAACCACGTAAAAATTCGTGTATTTATTTCTCTTCTCCCTTACTCATTATTTATTGTGCTTTTATTGAACTTATTGCTTTCAATTTTTATTAAGACATTAGATTGCTTATTGTGTGGATTTGCTAGGATAATTTTTAAAATTTCAATTCACCCCCTCTTAGGTTGCACATTTATATTTCAATATACTCATCGATACCATCACACAAGGCCTCATTTGAATAATTACATTTTGAGCTCACTAAACAAACAACTGATCTACTATTATCTAACTGATCTTTCACATAAAACACTTGCTTTGCATGACCAGCTAGAATGAAACAGTCGAATTTGTAGCCTATTTGATCTAAATTGACTACAGTGAACCCTAATTCATCAACATTAACCCCTCTATCATCTACCCAATCGCACTTGAAAAGTATGTTCTTAACCCCCAGATAATCAAGCTACCAAATTTCACTAACAACCCCATAAAAAAGCATATCCCCAGAATGAGGATTTTTGTCTTTAGAACTTGAAATCTGTAAAGTGCTAGCAACCACATAAACGCCACTATTTTATGTTATGCGGTTGCTGTCCCGATCTCTAGTACCAAAATTAAAACCATTAATACAGTAGCCATCATATGTAACCGTGCTTGAGCGGGGTTTGTTTGCTAGCCTCCATACTTTTTCGTCAACCATTACATTATTTGCTTTATCAGTTGTTACCTATTGTTCAATTAATAAAATCACAATAATTAGTTGAAAGAAAAACATTTGTGTGCCTTTACTTGGATACTTTTATTAGATCTAATGAAGTTAATCTAACCTTTTGTTTCAGCCAATCAGCAAATGTACAGGAGTGCTAGGTTGGCAATCATAAAGGCTTTTATAATGATGAGGGCGTGTTGATTGCAACAAGGCCAAATGCTCCCTAAAATTATACCAACAAAATTAATAAAATTAAAATAAATTAACGAAAAAGAGGTTCAAATTTTTAGTCACATACTCTTTGTATGGTTGAATCTCGGGGGTGTTCACTAAAACACATCGGTGCGCTTGCACCAATGTAGGGCCATCAACCACCTTAATATTTGCACCTCCGAGTGGCCTTTCGATCGTAAAATCAATTAGACAACCAGTAGGTAGACCGATTGACTTACAATTTGAAAGGTATTCAGCATAAAATTCAAGTGCTTCCTCAATAATATAGCGCTCTACAATGCAACCTTCAGGACAGTATCGGTTACATACATAACCTTTTATAGGTTTCATTTCTCTCTCAAATGGATACATCCATTGAAGGTAAACCAGGCCACATAATCTAACTTCTTCAACTAGATGGATTGTTAAATGGACCATTATATCGAAGAAGATAGGTAGGAAAGATTGTTCTAAATTGTATAAGGTGATTGTAAGTTCTTTTTGCTACTAGTCTAGAGAATTGGGCTCTACTACCTTAGAACACAAAGAATTAAAGAAGAGGCACAACTTGATTATGACAGATCTGACATTTTGAGGTAAACAATTTTGAATTGCTAATGGTAGTAGTTGTTGCATCAAAGTATGACAATCATGAGACTTAAGCCTGTGAAGACGACAATCATCCATTGAAACAATATTTCTAAAATTAGAATAATAGCCATCAAGAACTTTGACACTTTACAAGGTTTCACAGAATATTTTTTTTCCTTCTTACTTAAAGTGTGCGGGGCAGGGGGCAAGATTTTGTTTTGTCCATCATGCAATAAATGCTTTGTTAATTTTTTCTTTAATCTTTGGATGTGTAAGATCTTTTCTAGCATTAATTCCATCTTTTGTTTTCCCCGGTTGAAGGAGTAATGTGCCATAGATGCTCTCGCATACATTTTTCTCAATATACATCACATCTAGTTGATGGCAAACTAAAAAATGTTCCCAATATTCTAAATCAAAGAAGATTGATCTCTTTTTATACAACAACTGAGCTACATCCCCATTACCCTCACCCTCACCTTCAATCTCACTATCTCCCTCACCCTCACTCTCACCCTCACCCTTACCTTTACCCTTACTGTTACCCTCACTTTTACCCTTAGTGTGACCCTCAACCTCACCTTGTTTTTTCTATTTTTGGACCTTTTTCCCAAACTTGGTGTCAATGTCAGTCATCAAGTTTAAGATCTTTGTACCAGACAAAGGCCTAGGAGAATTTTCAATAAACAGCCTAGGACCCATATATGACATTTTCCGACTATGCAGTAGCCAACATGCACATGTGTTTATCCCACAAAGTGGATAACCATAATACCCCTTAACAGTAGACCCAGATAGGTTTCCATAAGCTAGAAAATCACTAATTGTCCACATCAACACAACTCGTAAATTAAAAGTTTGTTTCCTATAAGCATCAAACACATCGACACCTACATCCCATAGAGTTTTTAAGTCCTCAATCAATGGTGCTAGGTATACATCTATGTTATTTCTCTCTGTTTAGGGCCAGATATCAGTAGAGACAATATCATAAACTTCCTCTTCATACACAGCCATGAAGGAAAGTTATATGTTATCAATGTAACAGGCTAACAACTATAAGTAGTGCTAAGTGTGCTATGTGGGTTAATCCTATAAGATGATAAAGTGAACTGAAGATTCTGGGCTCTTGGGCAAAATCAGGCCATTTCTTGTCAATTAACTGCCAAGCTAGTGAATCTGCTGGGTGGCAAAGTTGCCATCTCTAATGCTTTTACTTTCATGCCATGTTAAGTTTTCAGCAGTTTGTGGTGATTGAAATATTCTTTTCAACTTAGGAATTATAGGAAAATACCATAACACCTTTTTAGGGACCCCCTTTCTAATTTTTTTTATCCATCTTTTCTTATTTGCCACCTAGAAGCTCCATACTTTGGGCATTCACTAAGATTCTCGAATTCATTCCTATAAAGAATGCAATCATTTCGACATGCAAGTATTTTCTCATAATCTAAGCCTAATAGCTTCATTATTTTTCTGGCCTCATACATGGACTTAGGCAAACTATTATCATTTGGCAATATCTCATTAAGCACTTCTAATAAAACTGAAAACCAACTATCAGACCAGCCATAAAGTTCTTTTATATTGTACAGTTTCATTAGACTTGATAACTTTGAATGCTTTAAACCCGGATATAGGGGCTTTTCAGTATCTTCAAGCACATTCTTAAAAGAACTAGGATCTTTATTACAATGGTCGAAAGCATCATCAACCATGTCATCTACATAACTATAATCCGGACATCTAAAACGTTGATTTTGTGGCTGGTCTTGGTATTTTACAGAGGTAGATTTCTGGTCCACCTCACCGTGCTAATTCCAAACTAAATAGTTTTTTGGGAAAACCTTTTTTAAATAGATGTAGCCTCACTTATTGAGGACTCAAAAACTCCATATTACAACAAGTGTTACAAGGACATGAAATTGACATTCTATTTTCAGAATTAAAAATGGCAAACTCTAAGAAATCATCAACCCCATCACTATACTCATCAGACAATCTATCACAGAATATCCAGGTTTTGTCCGTAATATGTATTGTTACCTGTTCATTTGTTAGATGTTGTTAGTTTAATAAATTTACTCAGATTGCACAAATAACTCGGAATTTTTAGGTTTAAATTAAAAAATACAAATTGCAAAATAAATCTAAATTCTATTTGTTTAGAGTCACTTAAATATATGTACGGATTCAGCAACCCAACAGAGCATATATGTAAGCATTCAGCAACCCAACATAACATACATGTACACATTCAACAAGCCAATAGAGCATACATGTACACATTCACCAAGCTAGCAAATCTAACTTACATGTACACATTCACCAAGACAACAAAACATGCAACATCCACATTTTTCAAAATTTCATTTTCATATTAGAACAAACAAAAGTATATATTAGAACAAAAAATTTTATTCCAGAAGAGTCCATGCAACAAAAATGAAAGTAAAACCATGCATAGCAATATTTAAAACATGTTAGTACAAGTAAAACTCATAACACAACGATAATAGTCACTGAAAGAAACTGAGTGATTTAAAAGAATTACCAAATGAAGACAACAGTTATACCGTAAACTTTTATGATTCTTCAAAAGCGAGAGATTGTTACTTACTATGTCAAAGAGTTGTACAAGAGAAATCACATGAAAAAAAAATTAAGGACAATACTTGTTGTTGTTGAAGGGTTTGCATGTGAGATATTGCATTTATACTAAGTCTAGTAAGTGCATTACAGGGAAAGGATTGATGAATTGACCCGAATTGAATATGTATCTTTATCAGGCGCTAATTAAATGGAACAAGTTAGGCCCAAAATTAAAAGCATCATACAAAATTTTAAGTGTAACTTCGAGAAATGGGGAAAAGGAGAAAAATCCAAATCTGCATTGACATTGTATCCATCAATTCTAGTTAAAGTGTACATGAAATTCAAAGTCCAATGCCATGGCAACTAAAGAAAGAGAGAAAAGAAAACTGATTTGAATCAGGCACTTATAAAACTATTCTTAGTTAAAAACTCTAGTACAATAATTCAACTTCAGTTACCTTTACTTATCTGTTAGGTTTTCCCAGGTCTCAAATTATAAACAATCAAGATTACAGAAAAAACTAAGAATTTTAAACCCATTCTATAGTTAAACTGCAAAAAAACAACATGCATGAGGAAAATAAGCACAATAAATTGGAAACATAATAATTAAAAATAAATACAAATGAATAAATGGCAGCTTTAGAAATGAATTTATCGCAGTGAAGAGAGAGAGAAAGAGAGAACCAAATCATGATAGAAATGAATTCATCTGCTTCAGGCTTGGTTGGGATCGACGTGAAATTTGATTACAGTGGAGGATATGATTTTAGGGTTTGGTTTACTTAGCTTTGATAGAGAAGGAGAATCGAGTAGTGAAAGAATGATGAGTGAATGACATAGAAAAAAATTAGCTTTGATTTTGGTCTTAGGGTTAGGATAAAACGAAGCGTTTTACTTATCTTTATTCTTTCTAAGTGAAACGATACTGTTTCTAACTGAAAATATATTATTTACTAGTAAAATTTCAGCCAATACATTTCAAGTTCTTCATATTAGAAACATAATATTCTACTAATTCAATAGCATAACTAACAAAAAGTTAGAACAGTTTCAATTTTAAACTTAAAAGCTTTGGCTTTGAAAAGTCCTAGGTTCGAACAGTTTGGAACGAGATTCAAATTTTATTTTCTTTTACTGATACCTTAGTGTCACCAAGAAAAAGACCATTCGTCTTTTTTTAAACTTAAAATGTTTCGATGTTCGAGCTCCCTGGTTCGAATTCCATCTATTACATGATTAGAATTATCTTATTTTTATTACTAATATTTTAGTGTCATCAATTTTTGATGCCCAAATTTCAGACACCATAGCATCATTAATTTGTGATACCTACGTGTTAAACACAAAAAATAGCGCATATGTGTACAAATACTAATATTTTATAATAAAGTGTCACAAACCAAGTGTCAGTAAAGACCATTTTTCTAATAGTGTTAACCACAAAGTTAATTTTGCAGCAGAAGAAAAAATAACCATAGAGAAGTTTCTAGACATGCAACAAATAAACTAACACAAGAGTTTATCTGCATTGATGCACAACTTTCAACTTATTAACCAACACATGAGTTTATCTTTATTGATACTCAACATTTAACAATTAGCCAACACAGGAGTTCATCTCCACTAATACACATCATTTTTTTTTACAAATTAACAAAGGCAAAAGTTTTCAAACACTACATAAGAAACTAAAGTAGAGATCCACATCAAACTTTTACAGTTTTGTTTTTACTCGCTTTTGTCTAAAAAATAAAATTGGCAAGGGGTGAACTGCCACACTCAGTAAGTAAAAACATGTATAATAAATAGAATGGTATCTTTGCTCAATATTTTCAAACATTCAGTTTAACATTAAACACATGAACCTTTGTATCGACGCGTTGGTGAACACTATTTTGCTTAAAATAAATTCATACTAAACAATTCAAGCTAAATTCAAATTCAGAAATACTTATTATATCTAAGCACATTAAAAAACGCATATCTTGTCAAATCAAATCAATAATATATATATATATATATATTCATGACATATTATACAGAAGGCTCATGTCAAATTGTGTCACTTGCACCCACGGTGACATGACATAAATTAGATCAGATAATTTGTGCAATAGAACATAATTTCACTAGTGGCAGTCACCCATTTTTCCTGGTGACCCGATCATAACAGAACATATTATATCAGAAAATACTGTCCACATTGAGACAAGACATTTAAATTATATTCACAAAATACAAATTTTAATATCATATAGTAGCCCAAACATAGTACTTCGTGTCACAATAGCCCTTGAGCTCACACTCTTAAAATGCAAGCTTTTTCAAATTTGTCTAAACGTGAAGAAAGATTATTTGATCATTTATTTAGTTACACGAATAAATTACAACACTTAGTCAAAGAAAACATAATTTGAAAAACATATAGAAAGCAAAAGAGTTGATTATGGATGGGTCTACTTACTTGAATCTAAAGCAAATCTTAACCATTCACTTACTAATCCGAAACATCACCAACACATCCTAAAATTGAAACACGTGCTGATTTATTAAATCCATATAAAATAAATCAGAATCTTAACTGAAATCCTTATCACATATGAATTACCAAAATTCTGCACAACATTCATGCTTAAGGATCTTAAACAATTCTAATGTTTTCCAGAATATTGTCTCTATATATGAACTAATTAGTCCTCAAATTTTAGAATTTTTTACCAAATTGATTAAAAGATCTAATTCTAGGAATGTAGTGAACTCATTCTCAAATTCTCAGTCTGTCAGTATCTTAGAGGAATTTCAAAAATGTTTGAAAGCCAAAATGAACATTATAATTTACAAACTTTATACCATATCAAATCTATGGATGTCTAGTATGATGCCCCAAAATTTCAGAATTTTATTTCGTATGTATTCAGAGTTATGAATTTTCAAACATTCAAATGTCAGTTATATCAGATCATCCTTCAGTAAATAAAATGGATTGTCTTAGCAATTCAGCATTCCAAGAGACACAAAAAATTATGAAAATTTATGGAGAGACTTGTCCATATATGCTTTTAGCTATATCCAAAATTTAGAATTTTAATCCTCATATATTTAGAGTTATGAATTTTTAAATACTCAAAGGTCAGTTTTGTTAGGATGGTTCTTCATCAAACAATACGGTTTCTCTCAACAATTCAATCACCCAAAATGCCACAAAAAATTATGAGAATTGATTAGTATTAAATATTGTTGAATTATCAAGCGATAATATGTTATTTTATGCTTATGTTATAATTTGTATTTTTGTTTATGTAATATATTAGGAATTATTAATTATGTTTTAAATATATTTAATTTTGTGTATTTTTATGTGTTTATTAGGAAAAATATTAATTTCACGTATTTCGAGGCTCTAAATAGAAAAATTGAGGTGAAATTTGGATTCCGGAGGTCCGAAAACCTTAGGATCGATCAAGATCGGCTTAAAATTGGGCTTGTATAAAAAAAGTTGACTTTTCCAGTTGACCGAGCACTGATTGGATGATGAAATGAGCTTACAATAGATATGAGTGCATGGGATAGCTGGCAATTTTGACTAAATCTCGACCGTCCATGATTCAATGGCTATGATTGTGCCACGTGGCAATGGTTGGTGAAGCAAGTGGGAGGATCCGAATCCTTGTATTCGGGTCGACCCGATCCGCCCATTAACCCGCCAAATCTCAACCGTTCCTTGGGCAAATCGGACGAGTCAAATGATGCCACGTGTGATGTTGACTTTTGAAGTTTGACCAGCCATTGGATCTTGATCTAAAGGTTGTGAGGAGCACATGCATGAAACTTATGATGGACCGCAAAGCACTAGATTAGGAATTTATTTTTCTATAAATATAGCCTCATTTTAGGTTTTTAATCATCTCTCTACAACTCTTTTCTTCTCAAATTCTCTCCATCTCCTTGTAATCTTCATTTCCAGGTGTGTTTTTAATATTTTGTATAATTATTTTTATAAATAAAATTAGTTTTATTTCCAATTTTAATTGCTTTTATTACTTTTAATTATAAGTAATTCAATTCTACTCCTTCTTTTTATTTTAATTATGCTTAACTAAATAATATTAGTTAGGGGAAGGTGAAACTCTTAGGTAATAAATATGATTTAATCAAATTCATTTTTAATTTTATAAATTAAATTATTTTCTATTTAATTTTATACATGTTTTATATTTTGAAAATTTGATTTATTGTAGACAAACAAATGAATTTGGCACAATAAATTCTTAAGATCTTAATATAAGGCATGGTAAAATGGTATTTTGACTTATTGTAGACAAAATAAATTTTGGCACAATAAATACTTAATCCATCATAAAATTAAAGGGAAAATAATAATAATTTGTATAATTAATCTTTTGGGTAATAAATCTAAATAAATTGGCAAAAAGAATTTATTAAGTTTTATTTATTCCTAAGAGTGGATCCATAACCCTAACTAGTTCAATTCTATAGTTTCACTTAAATTAAGTTATTTAAATTCAAGTTTTAATTTCAATTTTTAGATAAAATAAAATAAACAAATTAAATCTTTTCTCTGTGGATCGACCTCGGACTCACCGAGTTATAATACAACACGACACTCTTATACTTGGGAGTTTAATGTTACTTTTAAGTTGTGTCAAGAATTTACAGAGAATTTTTTATCTGTGTATTTAACTATACCCAAAATTTATAATTTTATCCTTCAAATATCCATAGTTATGAAATTCCCATTGCTTAAAGGCCAAGAATGATGGCAACTAGACACAGATTTTCTTCCAACTTCATTCAAATTCCAAGTCCCTTATTCATTATTAAAATCCAGGAGAATTAAATAGAACTGTAGTTTAACATGTGATTAACAAATTTTTAAAAGTTCAAACCCAAAAATACATCAATTATAAAAGAAATAAAATCAGAAAAGAAACCATATATGAAATTACTTAGGTATCCAAAACTATTAGAAGTATTCACTTATTGTATTCAATAAAAGTAGAAAATCCTTAAGCTTCTTAAGGGATTTTGAAGTGTAAAAGGTTAATGGCAAATAATCCAGTGAAAAGAAAAGAAAAAAAAATATTTTTGTTCCATATAAAGGGAAGTTAATGATGGTTATAGAAGTGGGGGAAGTTGAGCACAAATCAGATAATGGGAGGTTACTAAACTCCCTTAATTAAAATTTAATTTCAAAAATAAAATAAAAATAATATAATTTAAATAATATAAAAATTACTTTTTAAAACTACATATAAGTATACAAAAATAAAATACGTGGGTATTACAATAAATAACCATAATTAAAACTACAATTTCAATAAAAGACTAAAGTGGCAAGTTTGGTTGGTAGAATGGAAACCAAATTCTTATGAGCATAAAAAAAAAAAAAAGGAAACAGTCAAAGCTTGAATACTTAGCAGGAAATGACTTACTACAAAATCAACACAACGATACCAAACAAATTAACTATCCAGATAAGACCAAACGTAACACAAATCCACAAGAACTCAATCATTAAAGGGACTCAAAATTTACTTGCAAAAGAATAATCCCCAATTTTTTTGTTTACAAATTAAAACAAAATGAACCAGCATATAATCTCACAAAAAAAGAAATTCTCACATTTCAGCTCTGTTTCACTTTCCAAAATGAAAAGGACAAAAACTAAGCATGGGATTTTTTAAAATCAACTAAATTTGCAAAACAAAATAGGCTGTGGAAACGTTACAATAAGCGAATGTCCAGGCAATTAAAATGCTCACACAATTGATAAAAATTCGATCGTTTTTTTTATTTTAACTTCTATCAATTAAATTAAATTAAAATATTAGTTAGAAGGACTTATGTATTTTTTTAAATATCTAAATATAAGTAACATATTTTTTTAAATAAAAAACATGATTATTTAACATTTGTGCCCCTATTAATAAAAAAAAAGGATTATGTTTTATAGTTTAGGAAATAAGCATATGTTATAAAGATATTTTAAAATATAATATTTACTTCTCATTCAAATCTTTTTTTCATTTAGAAAATAAAGTTTTATTTTTTCTATTCAAATGTAATTTTTTTAAAAATAAGACATAAATTATAAAAAATAAATATTATTTTTAGAATATAAAATTAAAAAAATTCAAATTTCAT
The DNA here is from genome assembly GCA_029633175.1 of Citrus glauca. Classification (NCBI taxonomy): domain Eukaryota; kingdom Viridiplantae; phylum Streptophyta; class Magnoliopsida; order Sapindales; family Rutaceae; genus Citrus; species Citrus glauca. The sequence continues at coordinate 16,657,929 of JAQOOD010000001.1, forward strand.
ACGTTTAACAAAGAAGCCCTTCCCTTTTTTTCATTTGTTATAGCCATCAATGAAATAGTATTCATAATTGTTGTGCCAAATGTCAGTGAATGACTGAAAATGGCTTCCCAAGATCAACTCAAAAAGGGTTCTTGACCTAAGACTTTAACGAGATAGAACTCAACTGTAAAGAACACTTAAAACAAGCAAAACAATCCAGGAAGTTTAATGAAGGAATTTGAGTGTAGAAAAGATAACACAAGAAAGCTATAGTGGTTCGACTTTATGAAGCCTACATCCACTGTGAAAAGATGAGCCCAAGCTTTATTGAATGATTTTTACAGAGAACAAACTTATTAGAGAAGCTTATTATTCATGAACGTTATTCCACCCCAGAGAATCCAACTATATTTATATTCAGATGCTTAACCCAGAAAAACCCAGCAACCCTTCTCTGTTTTTTGGAAAACACCAAGAGCTGCTGCTTCCCGCGCCAAACTAACGGCTTAACAACCATCTAAATATTTCCTCACGCATGTCTCCATCTCAGAGCTTCAAAGAAACAAAACGACATTAAACACAGCCATTTTGGTTTAAGTGATGCATATGCTGTTCACGTGCTTCCTCTGTAGCTCAAGACGACACGATACTCTTGTCATACAGCTCTCTCTGGTTTGTCAACTGACATGTCACGGTGTCAACAAATCTGCAACTGACTTGTTTTACTTGACTCCATAACGATTTGCAGCTCATATTCAACATTCTCCACCTTGAGCTCAAATCACTCTCTTCCATTCCCTCAGACTCACCTTTCCACTTATCTCCTGCAGTCTACGCCCTGTAGATGCCAGCTGAGTTCAAACAGAACTCAAACTTGGCTCCTGGTACAGCTTTGGTAAGCATGTCAGCAATGTTGATATCAGTGTGTATTTTAGCCAGCTTAATCACACCCTTTGATATTTCTAATTTGACAAAGTGAAGCTCGATATCAATATGCTTGGTCTTCTCGTGATGAATCTTGTTCTTACTCAGACATATGGCACTTTAGCTGTCACAATGGACTGTGATTTGTTTTTGTTCAAACCCCAGTTCTGTCACCATCCCCCTGAGCTAGATAGCTTCTTTGATTGCCTCTGCAGCTGCTGTATATTCGCCTCAGTTGTTGACAGAGCAACAACACTCTGCAGCGAAGCCTTCTAGTTTATGGTACAACCATTCAGCATAAAAAGAAAGCCTATTAGAGACCTTCTCTTATCCAAATCTCCAGCATAGTCTGCATTTACATAACCTTTTACACTGACCTCTGCATATTTCTCAGCTCCATAGATCAAATCGTAATCAGTTGTACTAGCAAGGTATCTTAGGATCCAAACAACAACTTTCCAATGATCCTTTCCAGGATTTGCCATATACCTGCTTACCACACTCACTGTATGTGAGAGATCAGGCTTGGTCAGGACCATTGCATACATTAAACATCCAACAGCACTTGAGTATGGAAATCTTTCCATTTCAGCCTTCTCAGCATCAGTATTTGGACATTGTTGACAGGACAATCTGAAATGTGAAGGCAGTGGTGTCTGTACTGGTTTGCACTTATCCATATTAAATTTCTCAAGTACTTTCCTGATGTATTTGTGCTGGTTTAGGCTCAGGATACCATTCTTTCTGTCTCTTTTTAGCTGAACTCCAAGGATCTTCTTTGCAGTACCCAGATCCTTCATCTCAAATGTGTTGCTCAGCTGCTGTTTAAGTTCATTGATGAACCCTATCTCCCTATAGGCTATTAACATGTCGTTTACATAGAGCAGCAGGTAGATCTTGTCACCACCTTCTATGGTTTTCATGTAAACACAGCAGTCAAAGTTGCTCCTTTGGAAACCATGATCTGACATAAACCTGTCAAACCTTGGATACCATAGTCTTGGGGGCTGCTTTAACCCATATAGTGACTTCCTTAGATGACATACATGATCTGCCTTTTCTGGATTCTCATACCCTTCAGGTTGTGACAGTACTATCATCTCATCTATCTCCCCATGCAAAAAGGCAGTCTTCATATCCATCTGTTCAAGATGCAAGTTTTGTACAGCCACTAGAGATAGTAGGATCCTCAGGGAGGCATGTCTCACTACTGGGGAGAAAACTTCAGTAAAGTCTACCCCCTCTTTCTGAGTGAAGCCTTTAGCAACTAATCTAGCTTTGTATCTTTGTGGCTCCACCTCTGGTATTCCCTCCTTAATCCTATAAATCCATTTGCATCCTACTACCCTCTTATTTGTTAGTCTTTCAATGAGACTCCAGGTATGGTTCTTTTCCAAGGATATCATTTCCTCATCCATAGCCTTGATCCATTTTTCTGCTTTATCACTGTTGATAGCCTCTAAGTATGTTTTGGGTTCATCAGTTGCTACATCATGTGCCGCTGTTAATGCAAATGCTATTAGGTCTGCATATGCATATCTTCTAGGAGGCCTTACTACTCTCTTTTCTCTGTCCCTCACTAACTGATAATCATCACTCCTTCTTTGATTACTTGCTGCTTCAGTCTTAGTGTCATATGTTTCTGTGTCTGTTATGTCTTCAGCCTCTGGTCTTGATTTTTGTTTTTGGTTTGAGTTTGACAACTCCACCTCAAAGTAGGATTTCTCATCTTTCCCTTTAGCTTCTGCATCTGTGGCCTTTAAAAATGCTGAGTTTTAGAGCATCTCAGCCTCATTAAATACCGCATCTCTACTTATGATTGCTCTTGGTGGTTTCATGTCTGTGCACTACAGTTTATACCCTTTTACACCTTCAAGGTATCCAAGAAATACACACTTCAAAGCCCTGGGCTCTAATTTGCCTTGTCTAATGTGAGCATAGGCTGGACAACCAAAAATCTTCAGGCTGGAGTAGTCTGCAGGTTTCCCATACCATAGCTCATATGGTGTCTTAAAATTAATTCCAGTTGAAGGGCTTCTGTTCACAATGTGATATGCTGTTGACAGTGCCTCAGCTCACAGTGACATAGGTAGCTTAGAGTGAATGAGCATACACCTTACTTTGTCAATTAAGGTTCTGTTCATCCTTTCAGCTAATCCATTTTGCTGAGGTGTGTATCTTACAGTTCTATGCCTCATGATTCCTTGCTTGCTGTAAAATTCTTCAAACCTCTTGTTGCAGAATTCTAACCCATTATCAGTTCTGAGCTTCTTAACCTTCTTACTACTCTGAGTCTCAATCAGTGTCTTCCAATTCTTGAATTGTTTAAACACCTCATCTTTGTTCTTCAGCACATATACCCAAACTATTCTTAAATAGTCATCTATAAGAGATAGGAAGTATCTTGCCCCTCTTAAGGATGTTGTCTGTGCAGGTCCCCACAGATCAACATGTATGTATTCTAGAGCTCCTCTTGAAACATGTTTTCCAGTGCTGAATTTTACCCTTGAGGATTTGCCTAGGACACACTCCTCACAAAATTCCAAAAGCTCTATTTTATCTCCACCTAAAACTCCTTGTTTAGATAGCTCTCTCAAGCCTCTCTCACTCATATGGCCTAATCTAAAGTGCCATAATAGGGTTTTGTTCAGATTCTGATTAGACACACCAGCATCTCCTGTAACTGCAGACCCCTAAAGTACATACAGGCCATTGTCTAGATACCCTTTTATAAGTACAATGGACCCTTTCAACACCTTCAAAATGCCTGATTCAAGCTTGATAACACATCCCATTTTGTCAAGCATCCCAAGAGAAATTAGGTTCCTCTTCAAGTCAGGGACATGCCTGACGTTTGTTAGTTCTCTTATTGTGCCATCCAGCATTTTGAGTTTAATGGTGCCTTTGCCAATTACTCTACAACTAGCATCATTTTCCATTACAACTATCCCTCCATCATAGGCTTCATAGTTCTTAAAGAAGTTTCTATTAGGGCACATGTGAAATGAACAACCAGAATCTAAAACCCAGTTACCTTTAGATACACCATCAGAGGCTATGAGAACCCCAGCAGAGTCATAACCATCAGATTCTTGTCCTTCTGATGCAATAGCAGTATCACCAGTCTTCTCTTTTATTTATTTGCTTATATTTTTCCTTTCTGGACAGTCTTTCTTAAAGTGGCCTTCCTTGTGGCAATGGAAGCACTTCTTGTTCTTGGGTCTGGACTTAGATATTTTCTTTTCCCCTTTACCACCTTCTCTCTTTTCTGGCCTCCCTCTAACTATTAATCCTTCCCCATTACTTGCTTCTTTCTTGCTTGTAGCTTTGGAGCTCAAAGTCTCTTTCACATCCACCATCGAGAGGGACTGTCTTCCATACATGAGAGTGTCAACCAAGTGTTCATAAGAGCTTGGCAGAGAGCATAACAAGATCATAGCTTTATCTTCATCATCAATCTTTACATTAATGTCTTCAAGATCCAAGATGATCTTGTTAAAGGCATCAATGTGATCAAAGATTGATGAACCTTCCTCCATCTGCAATGTGTAAAGCTTCTTCTTAGTGGCTAGCCTTTTGGCCATGGACTTCTTGGTATATAAGTCCTCAAGCTTCTTCCACAATCCAACAGTAGTTGTCTCTCCTCCCACTTCTCTGAGTACTCCATCTCCAAGACTCAGGATAATAGCACTATGAGCCCTATCAAGCACATCTGGAAGATCATTATCTGATATCTTCCTTGGTTTCTTGGGTGATGTGATTTCAGCAAGGGCTTCATCCAAACCTTGATGTACCAGGAGTGCCCTCATCTTGAGTCTCCACAAGTGAAAGTCATTTTCACCAGTAAACTTTTCTACTTCAAGTTTATGGCCAGTCATCCTTAGATCAAGAATTTCAGTGAGAAGGCTCTGATACCAATTTATTGTGCCAAATGTCAGTGAATGACTGAAAATAGCTTCCCAAGATCAACTCAAGAAGGATTCTTGACCTAAGACTTTAACGAGATAGAACTCAACTGTAAAGAACACTTAAAACAAGCAAAACAATCCAGGAAGTTTAATGAAGGAATTTGAGTGCAGAAAAGATAACACAAGAAAGCTATAGTGGTTCGGCTTTATGAAGCCTACATCCACTGTGAAAAAATGAGCCCAAGCTTTATTGAATGACTTTTACAGAGAAAAAACTTATTAGAGAAGCTTATTATTCATGAACGTTATTCCACCCCAGAGAACCCAGCTATATTTATATTCAAATGCTTAACCCAGAAAAACCCAGCAACCCTTCTCTGTTTTCTGGAAAACACCAAGAGTTGCTGCTTCCCGCGCCAAACAAACGGCTTAACAACCATCTGAATATTTCCTCACGCATGTCTCCATCTTAGAGCTTCAAAGAAACAAAACGACATTAAACACAACCGTTTTGGTTTAAGTGATGCATGTTCTGTTCACGTGCTTCCTCTGTAGCTCAAGACGACATGATACTCTTGTCATACAGCTCTCTCTGGTTTGTCAACCAACATGTCATGGTGTCAACAAATCTGCAACCGACTTGTTTTACTTGACTCCATAACGATTTGCAGCTCATATTCAACAATAACTAGGGTGTTGAAATCCTATATAGTAATAGGCAAATTTCATATATAGGTTCAGTCACCAGTTGGTCCCATTGTGAAGGCCTCTCTTTTAGTTTTACTTGAAAGTCAGAGACTCCCAAAATTTATTGCAATATGGTGTTGGCGGGTAAATAATGAATGGTAAAGAGGAAACGATGAAGGATAGATATCTGTATAAGAGAAGGGACAGGTTGAAGATTCAAAGATTCATGGGCATCAATAACGTACTAGATTTGAGCAAGTCTGATATGCCTCATGGTGACTTAAGACTCAATAGTTTTTATTTTAAAATAAAAATATTCTACACCATTAAGATGGATGGGTACCATGACATGACCTATCCTAGGTATGACAATTTAATCCGGATCCGACCTGGACTCAGAAAATTCGGATCGATTTCAACCCGCATCGAAGTCAATTAAATCTGAAATCCGAATTAAATATTATCAACCCAGACATTTTTGGGTCTGGATCAGGATTTGGGTAAACCCGTAAATCTGGAACCCGGACCCGAATAAGTTTATTTTAATATTAATTTTTAAATTATTTTTGATATAAATAGAAAAATTAAAAAAATATCCCTAATGCCCATATTCACAGCCATGGCCACCAAACCAAATCCAAACATTTCCTCTCTCTCTTTAGCCCTTCCTTTCATTAAATCGTGGTCGTCACTCATCATCATTTCACCACCTTTACTGTGTTCGTATTCATCTTCATCATCAACCATCGTTCATCCAGCCATGTCACGGGTTTTGGCCGTCGTTTGTCAACCTTTGAATTAGGATCTCGGTTTTGGCTGCTGCACTTCTAACCCTAGTCGTTTTGCTTCTAGAATCCTAAAATTTGTTCTGATTTACTCTTAGATGTTCATTTGCTATTTGGAAAAAAGAACTTTAGCTGCCATTTATGCTCTCCCCTTTTCTTAACCTAACCCCACAAAGCCCAATTTGTCATCATCATCATCAAGACATCATGATTATGTTTGATAATTGAATTTGTGTGCTCTGATATCTTGGGTTTTATTTTAGTTTTTTAATTTTTCATTATTAGTGTTAATAGATTAGTGATTAGAAAGGAGTTCACTGAATAAAGAGATGGAAAGCTGAATCTCTTTAGCAATCATCCGGGTCACAAACCCGGAATCCAAAACCTAAATTTTTTCGGGTTTAACCTAGAGCGGACCCAGAAGAAAAATATCTAGGTTTACATCTGGGTCTAGAACTGGGAAGACGAAACCCGAACCCAGACCCAGATTTTGCCATCCTTAACTTATCCTGCTTAAATTACACGTTTTCACTAATTGGGTGTGCCTAATTGAGCAAGTGTACACGACCATAAAATTATTTTTTCTATTGTTATTACTGTTGATAAATAAATAAAAACAATAAAAAATTTAAATTATATCCATATATTATCATTAAAACATGAAAGGTTCTTATTCTTTTAATTAAATATTTTATTCTTTGAGTGGATTAACACCCCTCATTATTCATTTTAAGATAATTTTAAAAGACCTTTTTTGAGATTTGAGGCTATTGCAAATAGATGGCTAATTAAAAAAAAATAGCTTTTATGCTTTTGCTCAGTTTTGTTACCGTTTGGGTAGTTGGGGGCACTATTGACAACTTGCAAGATTACAAAGACTTTGTAACATTTTGTTGCCTTGAGCACAGTGGCTTCACTGGCTTGTCGTTTTTGTTATTGTGCTTTGAAAAAAGATAAAACGCCAAAGTTGCAAAAGAAGTTTGGGTTCAAAAGTGTTTGGAATAAATTTTTCATTTTAAAATAATGCTCTCAACTCCTTTTATTCAGGCTCATTTAAGAGCTTAGGACAATATGAATAAATAAATTGAGTTTCATTCCTAATCTTCGTTTCTGCATAGTTACTTGTTATTTTTGCAAGCCACTGTCCTCGTCCTCCACGATACACTGCAGTGAGTTTTGCCAGCAAATCCACATGCATAAATCTCTTCATTGAAGTGGATGAGAAGTGAACTTTTGCAAGCTCACTCTTATCGTTCTTTATTTCTAGGTAGTTTAACTAATTGGTGTAGTTTGAATGACTTGGATAAAATCAGAACTAAAACAAGAAACTAGGCATGTTGTTGAGGGAAAAATGGGTTTTGATTTGTTAATGATTTAAGCTATGTAATGGTAGTAAAACAAAGCATTATTTGGTTGATCCATGCATCTCGTTGTATGTTGTCGTGGGCTTATAATGTTTAAGCCTCTGATCGTATTGAGATTTATGGATGCAAGTTTGCTGGAAAATGGTCATGAGGCATTTTGAATGGGTAATAACAGGGATTGGTAATAAAAGTTGTTATTTCTTCAATGTTTTTGCCTGCAACAGTCTACCGATTGTTGTGTATTTTTCAATTTGTTTTAGCATAGTAATAGATTGCCAAATTTCTTACTTTATAATGAAAAGTGCTTCAAATGTTGCTTTATTTGTTGATTACAGTACGTGGATAAATAGAATCTCATGTATTTTATTTGCTTTTACTTTATGAAATTTGTTTGTGAAAATGATAAAGATCATGTCGGCACTGAAATATAAAAGTTTTTATGTTTCGTTTGCTATGCTTTTGAGAGCTATTAAAAGCTACAAAATACTTTAATTAAATTTGGTAAGCATTTAAAATTTTTTAAAAGTTTCTCTGTACTTCAACAAAAATAGGAGCTGGGATTGTTGGATTTTGTAATCCAAAAGCATAGATATGAAGGTTCAGGTGAGCAACATCCAGGACTATTTGCTAAATTCTTAGAGGAATGCAGTATCGTCCCATGGTACACTATGCTAAGTTTGCCCACTATGAAGGTGTTGCTGAAGAGTATGATTTATCATTCAACCTTAACAGAATCACTCTGGGGAGGAGCACTTAAAACTGCAGTGTATATCCTGAATAAAGTTCCAACTAAGCGATTGTTAACACCCTTTACGAGCTTGGGATGGGTAAGAAGTCTAGTCTAAAGCACTTACATGTTTGGAGATGTCCAGTTGAAGCAAGGCTTTATAGGTCTCATGAGAAGAAACTGGACTTAAGGACAATGAGTTGCTATTTTATTAGATGCTCTGAACGATCCAGAGGGTACAAGTTTTATGATCTAACGACTTAGTTGATTTTTTAGTAGAGAAATGCTTGGTTATTTGAGGATGTAGAGTTCGCAGGGATAGATACAGTTAGGGACTTTGTCTTTGAAGAAGAATATGTTGATATTCTTATAAGTGTTATTGGCATTGATCAGGGTCTCATACCTGACTTTATTCAAGACACAATAGATCAAGACAATATTAGATAACCCTTCATGCAAGAACTTATTCTAGAAGAACAAACTCTATCACCTCAAGAACCTATGCCATAAAGGATATCCACCAAAAAAAGGAAAAGCACATTGCCAGATAACTAAATTGTATTTCTCCAAGAATATGAGGTAGACATCGGCGTGATGGAAGATGATCCGATCAATTTCAGTTAAGCCACAGAAAGTTCTAACTCTTAGAAGTGGATTGATGCCATAAATGAGGAGATGAAGTCTATGAAGGATAATGACATATGGGATCTCATCCCATTACTAAAGGGTGTAAAACCTATTGGTTACAAATGGATATTTAAGAACAAAAGGGATTGGAAAAGGTAATGTGGAGAAGTACAAGGCGCATCTTGTCGCAAAAGGCTTTATGCAGAAAGAATGCATCAACTATGAAAAGACTTTCTCTCCAATTTTTTTAAAAGACTCTTTCAAGATTATAATGGCTTTGGTGGCACATTTCAATATTGAATTACATCAAATGGATGTAAAGATGACGTTTCCTAAAAGGGATATTTATGAGATGATTTATAGGGTGCAGCCAGAAAACTTAATATCTGGAGACCTAATGCATATGGTTGCAAACTTAAGAAATCCATCTATGGGCTTAAACAAGCATCTTGACAATCGTATTTGAAGTGTCATCAAGTGATCATCACATTCAGTTTCGAGATGAATTTAGTTGATGATTATATATATCATAAGTTCTGTGGGAGCAAGTATATTTTTATGGTTTTATATGTCGATGACATTTTACTAGCCATCTGTGGGAGCAAGAGATTTCTATCTAGGAATTTTGAGATGAAAGATCTTGATGATGCCTCTTTTGTATTAGGTATACAGATACATCAGGATTGCTCTTAGGGTATTCTCGGATTATCACAAAAGAGTTATAACGAAATAGTTCTTAAGACCTATGGCATGCAAGATTTCAAACCATGTGATACCTATATTACTAAGGGAGATATGTTTGGTCTCAATTAGTGCCTTAAGAATGATTTTGAGGAAAAAGAAATGCAGAAAGTTCATTATGCGTCAGCAGTAGGAAGTTTGGTGTATGCTTAGTTTTATACGCAACCAAATATTGCGTATGTTACTGGGATGTTGGATAGATATTTAAGTAATCTGAGAAAGACCATTGGAAAGAAACCAAATGAGTCTTGTGGTACTTACAAAGAATAAAAGACTACATGCTCACATATCAGAGGTCGGATCAGCTTGAGATCATTGGGTATGTTGACTTCGATTTTACGGAATGTCAAGATAGTATGAAATCCACTTCAAATTACATCTATATGCTAGTTAGGGTGTTGTCTCCTATAAGAGTGCTAAAAAGTCTCTTATAGCCTTTTTTACAATGGCGGCATAGCTTATAGAATGTTATGAGGTATCTAATCATCGAATATGACTGCGAAATTTTATCATGGGGCTGCATATAGTAGATGGTTTTGATAGACTACTCAAGTTATTTTGTTCCAATAAGTCAGCAGTGTTGTACTCTAATAACAACAAGAGGACGAAGTTGAAGTATATAGACATCAAGTTCTTAGTTTTTTAAAAAAGAATTCAGAGTAGATAGTTGTCTACTGAGCACGTCTGTACAAATTCTATGATTGCAGATCCACTTACTAAAAGATTGCCACCCAAAATGTTTCAAGAGCATGTTGCTCGTATGGGTGTTGTATCATTAAGGATATCCAGTTTTAGTGGGAGTTCGTATTTATATGCTCTTGTAATATAGACATTTTTCACTTATTTCAGTTTATGGATATTTCAAGTTATTTTATGCAGAAATAAAGTTTTGGTTTATTTACACTTTGATTTTGGTATGGTTTGATCTCACTAAAGTTTAAGGTGCACCAGTTGGAAATAGGCAAGTTAAGATCACATTGCATGAAATTTCCAAGCTACACATTCATATCATGATCTATGTCATTTAGTTGTATTGGCATAGTAACCATTAATGGATCAAGTTACGATAATCATAACGAAGGCCGCTTTGATTCTATGTTGGTGTGATTGATGGACTGCATTAGTTATAGATACATTTCGGTAATGATAATCATATAAGGTTAAATCCAATTAAAAGTGATCTATTAATATTTTTGGTATTATAGGCTTTAATGTATCTAATAGTGTGTTGGCCTTCAATATGTAAAGACCCAATGATATTCTAATTCTATGATGGGCAAAATTAAGAATACTTAATGACAAGAGAAAAAGTTATCTATATATGTGGTTATAGTTGTTGATGTTAGAAAATGCATATTTATAAAGGAGCAAATCTTCATTTTACATTTTACATCTTACTAACAACCTTTACTTTTATGTATTTAAGCTTCTTATAATTTAAATATATATGTGTTTTATTTTAATTAAGTATTTTATGTATTTAATGGTATCATGGTCATTTCACAATAAACAAGAGATCAGACGGCAAAACAGACATTACTTTTGAACTCAGGATGGTCGAAAACCTTAGGAGGAGCATAAAATGAAAAACGGCAATGTTCACATATATGGTACTGTTTACGTTACTATTCACGACACTGTTCATATAGACGGATCAATGACGTGGCATTGGCAGATGATGTGGTATTGGCTGATGAGGTGTTACGATCCTCTTGGACTAAAATTCTTATGCACTGTTGATCGATGACGTGGCAGCATATCAGTGGACCAAAAATCTCGCGTACGGTACATGCATTACACAGGATTATTTTCAATCGAATCGCGTATTGTTGACTGATGGCATGGCACAATCCTGAGCGTCCAAATTGTTTTAATCCGATGGTCATGATTTACTCGATGTATCTATAAAAAGGGGATCTCTCCCCCCTAATTTGATATCTCTGAATTCATTTTTGGGATCCATTTTCTTTAATTTCTTCTCCATCTTGTATTTTTTTACATATTTTAATAAATTTTCATTTTGCCCCTAGTTCAATTATGAGTAGCTAATTTTCTTTCAAGCTTAGGTTGAAGGTGAAGTCTCAACATGTGTCATGGGCTTTATTTAGTAAATTTATTTTCTTTTCCCCTCTAATTTTTTGTGGAGAATTTGACTTTTCGTCGATAAATAATAATAATCTTGTCTAGATACCGCCCTGGTTACACCGGCTCCGTAGTACAAAATTATTATTATTTGGCACGATAAGCCCTTAGCATCATATTGATTAGATCGTGGTTCATGAGTTGTGGAAACCCCTCTCATGATTTAATTGGCATTAATAAGGAATATTTAGCCCATGGTGCATGTTGATATGGATCCAGATACCCAAGTACGTCATTTCAATAGATTTATTTTCAAATTATTCTCTCCATATCAATTCCAATTTTAGGATAATGCAAATCATTTTCATCACAAATCCAACCACCCATTTACAAAATTAATTCTACATATAATTAAAAACCTCCTCCTCGTGGGATCGACACTCGTCACTATTGATCTATACTATAATAGATTCGTGCACTTGCGAGTTCAATAAAATTTACACAAGTTTTTGGCTCCGTTGCCAGGAAGACAAGTTATTTTAATTCGTAAAATTAATTTTTTTGAATAATTTCTTTTATTTGTTTTCCTGTATTTTTTATTATTAAAAAGAAAAAGGAAAAAAAGTGAATCTATATTTAAAGGTTAATATTTCTTTTCTTTTTCTCTTTAAAATTCTGTAATTTAATTTTCAAGTTATGTTTTTCTTTTTTGTAATTTTTATTTATCTTACTATTTTTTTAATTAATTTATTTCACGTATTGTTTTTAGTAAGGTTGTAATAACGCAATAAGGTTAGTATCGTAGTTTCTCCCACTTCTTTATTTTGTTTTCCTCTCATCTTTATTTTTATTTTATTTGTTTTGCATGCATGGTCGAATATCATTATTATCTAATCTTGAACCTATAAACCTTGAACTAGAAAAAACACTTCGTATACACAAGCACGTTAAAAATAAATTTGGAATGGATGTGCAAGTGCCATAGGAGAGGCCATTTAAGAACTATTTTAGTCCTTTAGCTAATTTGAACACATCATGTATAAGATACCCAAATACAGCTGTTAGGAGTTTTGAACTATAACCGAGTGTGCTAAATTGTCTCCCAACATTCTATGGCTTAGAAAATGATGACCCATATAATCATTTGAATGATTTTCATGCTATTTATCAAATATTTAAATATGAGAATTTTTTAGATGATGATGTTAAACTTAGACTATTCATATTTTCTTCAAAGGATAGAGCTCGTTTATTGTAAAATACTTTACCTGCTAATAACATCATATCATGGGAACAAATGGTGATAAAATTTTTGAATAAATATTTTACAGTGCATAAAATCAATGTTATTCACAGGGAAATCTCAGAGTTTACTCAGAGAGAAGATGAGCAGTTTTTCAAAATATGGGAGCGATTCAATGGGCTACTCTTGAAGTGTCCACATCATGGGTACGAGAAATGACACCAATGCCAATACTTTTTGGAGTGATTATTGCCGAATGTACAAGAATGACTAATGGCAACAAGCGGAGGAGAGTTAATGTCAAAAAGTGCATAAGAGATTTAGGAATTCTTCCAGCGATAAGTGGATAATTCCTAACAACGGAGTTGATCACTCATGAATACTAGAAGAATTAAAGAAATAAATGAGGCTCACATTGGCAAGTCAAGTTCGGGAGTCAAAGAAGTCAAGGAGATGGTTGAAGGTCTTGCTCGACAAATAGCATCGTTATCGACTGCTAAATCAACAGAATCACATGATCATGACTTATACTCAGATCAAGCCAATGCCATAGGTTTAATGAGAAAGCCATCAAATTATAACCCATACTCAAACACATATAACCCCAGATGGAGAGACCATTCCTATTTTTCATGGTCTCAAGGATTCCAACAGAATGGACCAACAGCTCCAACTCCACCAATGCAAGCAATTCCTCAAAATCCTCAAGCCTCTCAGCCACCGCTCAAACTATACAATCAGAACCAGAACCACTCTCAACCTAGACTATGGGAGGATGCATTCCAGAATTTCAGGAATGTTACTCACTCCACGATTGATCAATAAAACAGCACCATTGATGGACTACGAAATGAGTTGAGAGTAGGCTTTAACTCACAAGCCCAATCAGTTTCAAGCCTCGAGAAGATGGTGGGAAAACTTGTTTTTTCAATTCAGACCTTGGCAATGACTGTTGAGCAAGACAAATTTCTAAGTCAACCAGTGCCTAATCTTAAAAAAGTACATGAAGCAAATACCAGTTCACTACAGCAGCATGGAGAAGTCAAAGCAGTCATGACCTTGCAAAAAGGAAAAGAAGTCGACAAGAAAGTGGAGATGCTGGTGACAAAAGAAAATCAAATTATTGCTATGAGTATTGAGGACTCACCACTGGAGGAGAAAGAAGAAACTAACCCACAAGAATATGTTCCCAAAGCTGCATTTCCTCAAAGGTTAGCTAAAGGAAAAAAAGGAAAAATCCACAGGTGAGATTCTTAAAATCTTCAAACAGGTAAGTGTTAACATCCCTTTACTTGATGCTATAAAACAAGTTCCATCTTATGCCAAGTTTCTTAAAGATCTTTGTACTAAAAAGAGAAATATGCATGTTCAAAAGAAGGCATTTTTAACAGAAAATGTTAGTTCTATACTCCAACATAAAATTCCTTTAAATAACAAAGATCCAAACTCCCTCACTATCTCATGTAGTATAGGGAACCACACAATTGGATAATGCTTTGTTGGATTTAGGAGCTAGTGTAAATTTGTTGCCTTAGTTTTCGTAAAACTTGGACTGAGAGAATTACACCTAACTCCAGTGGTGTTATAATTTGCAGATCAGTCCACGAAAATACATTGTAGTATTGTGGAGGGCGTGCTTATTTAGGTAGGAAAGTTTTATTTTCCTATTGATTTCATTGTAATTGATACTCAACCAATACAGGATTTAAGGAAGCACATTCCCATTATTCTAGGCCGACCTTTCTTGGCAACTACGGATGCTCACATTCAATGCAGGACTGGAAATATACAGTTATCCTTTGGCAACTTGACTATAGAGCTGAACATCTTTAACATTGCCAAACAACCTCATAATACATATTGTTGTGCAAATTTTATTGAACTCGCAAGCGCACGAATCTATTGTAGTATAGATTTAATGGTGCGAGTGTCGATCCCACGAGGAGGTGGATTTTAATTATATATAAAATTAATTCTGTGAATTGGTGGTTGGATTTTTGGTGGAAATGATTTAAATTATGTTAAAAATTAAATTAAAATGGCAAGATTAAATTCTGGAATTGGAAATAAAATGGCAGAAACAAATTGAAGTGTAAATCTATTAAATAACGTACTTGGGTATCTGGATCCGTATCAACATGCATCATGGGCTAAATATTCCATATTAATACCAATTAAATCATGAGAGGGAAATCCACACCTCATGAACCACTCTAACAAATATGGTGCTAAGGGCTTATCGTGCCAAATAATAATAACCTTATACTAGGGAGCCGGTGAAACCAAGGCAGTACTAGATAAGATTAGTATTATTTGTCGACGAGAAGTCAAAACATCCACAAAAACTAGAGGGGAAGAGAAAATAAATTTACCAAATCAAGCCCATGACACATGTTGAAACTTCACCTTCAACCCAAGCTTGAAAGAAAATTAGCCACTCATAGTTGAACTAGGGGCAAAATGGGAATTTATTAAAATACATAGAAAATACAAGATAGAGAGAGAATTACAGAAAATGAACCCTAAAAATGGATTCAGAGGTCCTTAATTAGGGGGGGGAGGCCCCCTTTTTATAGTTACATCGAGTAAATCATGGCCATCGGATTAAAAACAGTTTGGACGCTCAAGATTTCGCCACGTCATCAGCCACTATTTGCACAGTACAGTCAACCGCCACTATTTGCACAGTATAGTCAACCGCCACTATTTGCACAGTAACGCTAACAGTACCCGTATATGTGAATAGTACCATACGTGTGAACAGTACCGTACGTGTGAACAGTGTCATTTTTCCTTTTATACTCCTCCTAAGGTTTTCGACCGTCCTGAGTTCAAAAATGATGTCCGTTTTGCCATTTGATCTCTCGTTTATTGTGAAATGACTATGATGCCCCTAAAATACATCAAATACTTAATTAAAATAAAACACACATAATTAAAGTACAAGAAATTTAAACACATAAAAGTAACGGTTGTTAGCAATACTTGATATATAAAATAACGATTTCTCCTTTATAAATATGCACTTTCTAACACTCAACACACCCCCCAACCAGCTTATTGCTAGTCCCTAGCAAATAAAGCGAAAACAAAAATTCAAAAAATGATTTTTTTTTAAACCTCTTTTTATTCAATCAGATTAATGATAACAATCAAATAAAAGTATAAGCATTATCTCAAGTTTAAAGAAACATCACACCCACATCAACCATCCACATAAATCAGCCCAGTAGACTTTGTTGTAGCTACCTTTAAGAATGACATGTTAAACCCCAAAATCTCACTGGAAGTAGTGACACTCTCACAAAGAAATTAAACCCAAATAAAAATAGTCACTCCAATGAATGGTAATTGAGAGAAAATAATAAGAAGTGGTCTCACATGCTCTCACCAAAAAGAAATGTGCCCTTAACTTAGAAATAATACGATCTCCAGTCAAATAAAAATGCTAGTCAACCCATTTTATTTATTATTATTATTTTTTTTTTATGCATCACTACATCTTTTTAGCCCATATAACTAGCTTCTACTTCAGATTATAGTTCCCTAAAATCAAGAAGGACTTTTATTAGGACGTAACGTAGGCTAGGGACATAGCTAATAAAGAAGGAAAATAAGGAAGACAAAATGTATGTTTGAGAAAAATGCATAGAATTTTTTTTTTTTTTGAAAGTTACAAGGTGGATTTCACCTATTATTGTTGTTTTTTTTGTTTTTTTTTTTGAAGCAACAATTTTTGTTTCTCTCTCTTTTTTTTTCTTTTTTTTCTTTTTTTTTTTTGAACTAGGCATAACTTTAATATACAAAATATTTATTTACAGTTTTCTCAAACATAAAAAGGTGATGGATCTTATAAGATATTGGGTAATACTCCAAATCGGAGTGGGTCAAGATAATAAGTTGAGAAAGAAAAGTTTTTTTTTTTTTTTTTTTTTAAAGGCTCAAAAGGGCTAACTATGGATATTCATAAAAGGGATGGCTAGAAAGGCTCAAACGGATCAAAGAGGGCCTTTCCATCATCTTTTAGGACTCTAAATAATCTTCCATATCTACTAATTAAATGGGCTTCCAAATGTAACAACACACTCTTTTTTTTTTCTTTTTTTTTTTTTAATTTTTTTTTTTAGGGTTAACTCAAAAGCAATCTAGAGATCGTGTACAATAATAAACTGCTAAGCTATATAAAGAATGGGCAAAAGGGTTACTCTCCAAGAAAAATAATAGGCTCAAAAACTCACTTGGTATTTATTATGACATGTTCATTCCTTCAAGCAACTCATTTTTGTCTCTGACATCAACATGTAGAGTAGCAAACATAGTGTAACATCACTTCAGACTAAAGATAATACAAATACTAAAATTTGAAATCATCATGTTATCCAATGTTAAAACAAATCAAATTTTTTTTTTTTTTTAAACAACACCCTACCCCCCAACCTATTCTAAACGTAAAAAGAAAATATGCATGCAGAAATGTGAAAATGATGCAGAAAATTTAATTAGAAAATGATAGAAAACGAATTTTTTTTTTTAAGAAGATGCGTTTCTAGAGGCACTACACTCTATATTCAGCCATCTTTGACTCAAAAAATTTTTTGTTGGAAAATGTATATTTATAAAGGAGAAATTAAAAAGAAAAAGAAAAATGAACATTAAAACATAACAAAGAAAAAGAAAATACATGAAATTTTTTTTTAATTTTTTTTTTATTTTTAAACAATGAAGATGCGTTTCTAGAGTCACTACACTCCATATTCAGCCATCTTCAACACAAAAAGTTAGCAACAGTTAGTTTCTACAACAAAAAATTAGTAAAAACTTAACCAAGATTCCACAATTGTCCATTATTCCCTCCCCCCAACCAGAACGAAACATTGTCCTCAATGTTTTAAAGAAAAGAAGTAGAGTTCAGAAGACATCACCTGGTTGGCGCAACACAGAAGAAAATATTTACAAGCGAAGAGTTAAATCTAATTTGTACTTCTTACTGCGGCTATTGTTACCATCATCATTTGAACGCTCCAACACAAAGCTCCAGGGGTCTGGCTCTGGTTTATAAGCTTGTAACATGTCAAGTAGCTCATTAGCAGTGTGAGCACAAATAAAAAGTTTTTTCGCACTGGAAGGAATAAAGTAGTTTTTTATTGCATGGTTAAGAAATGCGATAAAGCCATCATAAAAATTATTGACATTTAACAAACCGATGGGTTTCTGGTGAATGTGCAGTTGGGCCCAAGATGCTAGTGTGATAAGTGCCTCTAGTGTTGCAAGATCTCCTGGCAGGAAAATAAAAGCATCAGCATGATCGAGCATTTCAGTTATCCGTTCTTGCATACCTGAGACGACTAATTCTTCTCCAGTCGTGGAGTCAGACACACTGCCCAAAGGTTTTAGGACTCTAGGGATGATGCCTAACACTTGGCTTCCTCTGACAAGAGCAGCTTCTGAGACCAATTTTGATAACCCGCGGTTACCTCCTCCATACACTAAGTGTAATTTTCTCTCTGCTATGTTTCGACCAAGATCTATGGCTACATCAACGAACTCTTTATGTTTGCCATAGGTAAATCCAGAAAGCACACAAATGTTCTTGAATTGTCTATTGGGAGTAGCTGCCATTGGGATAGTTCTCAAAAACAATTTGTGAGTGCTTAACAAAAAGTCATATTTAAGATTCTTGGTGACAATGGATCACAACTGTGTATGAGGTGGCGGGTCAATGTCAAAAACGCGTAAAGCACATGGCTCGATAGTCAAAAAGCAAACAGTAAAAACAAACAGTAAGAAAATTATTAAAGACAATAATGCACTGATAAAGCAACAGTGAAATAAAATAAAATAACAGTAAAGTAAAAGGATATTTACAGGTAGTTGCGACTGTGGCTCACATCTTCCTCTGGTTTTACGTCCAGAAACGGCTTGAACGCCCTCTATGGGTCGAGGATAGGCTTCCCATCCAATTTTCTTATAAACTGGCAAACAGAGTCTTTTATAGTCAGATTCCCGAGACTATATCGTGCATGTTCTTTCTGGAATAATGGCCATAACTGGAGAATCGCTCCTTGCACATATCCACTGGGATGCGTTTCAAGAGACAAAAGGATATCATCCAATGACTCCTTATTCAAGCCATCCCTAATGAATTGAATTTTATCTTCCCTGTTATCAGATACCATTCCTAAAGAACATCGGTTTTTATTGCAATTCATTCTGGCACACTTATGACAAGCAACAGAAATTCTTCGAGCTCGTCGTTTTCTTGCATAGTTTCCTTTCCCACAACCAGGCATGTATGCAATAAATTTTGGAGGTAACTCACCTGCCAATCGTACTTTTGCTTCAATTAACCAACGAATGTCAGCAGGTATGTTATTCCTCATGAGCAGTCGCATGCGTTCGGACCGAGTTTTGTAGATCGTAAGGAGGGCATTCTGAGGGAGTGCAGGGAATCGCTTGTGGAGCTTCGCTAGAATCTCGGTTCTGTCCATTCTTTCACCTCAGAATATCAGTTATTATGGGAAACTGAAGTAACCGACTTGATTGTCACGGAGTACCGTTATCCGCCATTTCACCGGGGTAACAAACTAAAGCACACAAACAGAAAAACAAATTAAAACACACAAAGAAAATTAAAATCGTCCTCTTATTGAATTTACCTCAAGCTCCAACTGGATGTCGAAAACACTTTTCTCAATATCTCTGAGTTGGCGTTCTAAATCCTCAACGTAGGCTACCAACTCTGGTGGTTGTAGAGCCCAAATGCGATGTGTTTTACAAGAGTGAATCTGTCTTTTGAGATGAGTTTTGACACGTTGAAGTGGTTTAAGAATGTTCAGGAGGAACGGTCTAAGTAAGAGACTCATGATTAACAATGATAAAAGAAAAGTTAATGACAAAAGAAACACACTTATGCAAAAATAAATTCAATTAGCAAAAGAATAAAAATAAATAAAGAAAGAAAAGTCAAACCACCGAAAGAAAAAATCAATTCAAATCTGGTGGGTCACTCAAATTTATTTCGGTGTCTTCTCCATGTGGTTGGTATTCTAGATATGGCTTTAATCTTTGACCATTAACTTTAAACGTGACACCGTTCTTTGGGTCCTTAATTTCAATTGCCCCATGTGGAAAAACAGTATGAACAATAAATGGACCAGACCAACGAGAGCGTAACTTACCTGGGAATAGGTGTAAGCGAGAGTTAAATAAAAGCACTTTCTGACCTGGAGTGAAAGATTTTCTCATAATATGCTTGTCATGGAAGACTTTCATTCGTTGCTTGTAAATTTTGGCATTTTCGTACGCGTCATTGCGAATTTCTTCAAGTTCTGCCAGTTGTAATCTTCTTTCTGAGCTGGCTTGATGCATGTCAAAATTGAATTTCTTGATAGCCCAATATGCACGATGCTCGAGTTCCACAGGTAGGTGGCAAGCTTTTCCATACACTAGCCTATAGGGTGACATCCCAATCGGGGTCTTGAAAGCCGTTCTATATGCCGATAATGCGTCATCAAGTCTTAATGACCAATCTTTTCTGTCCGGCCTCACCGTCTTTTCTAATATGTGCTTTAGTTCTCGATTGGAGATCTCCACTTGGCCACTGGTTTGCGGATGATACGGGGTCGCCACTTTATGAGTGATTGAATACTTTGTCAAAAGAGCTTTGAATGCTTTATTGCAAAAATGGGCACCACCATCACTGATTATCGCTCGAGGGAATCCAAAGCGTGAAACAATGTTACTTTTCAAAAACCCTATCACCACTTTGTGATCATTCGTTCTGCATGGAATCGCTTCTACCCATTTCGATACGTAATCAACAGCTACCAAGATGTATTGATGGCCAAAAGAATGGGGAAAGGGTCCCATGAAGTCGATACCCCATACGTCAAAAATCTCAACCACTAAAATTGGATTTAGTGGCATCATGTTCCTTCGTGTAATGCTCCCCATTCGTTGACACCTATCACATGAAGAACAAAAAGTATAAGCGTCTCGAAATATATTTGGCCAATAGAAACCACATTGTAAAACTTTAGTCGCTGTTTTCTTAGCACTGAAATGGCCTCCACAAGCTTGTTCATGGCAAAATGAAAGGATATTCTGAATTTCATTTTCTGGGACACATCGTCTGATAATTTGGTCTGCACAATACTTGAACAAATATGGGTCATCCCAAAAGAAATTCTTTATTTCTGCAAAGAATTTGGCCTTGTCTTGCTTAGTCCAATGCTCTGGAAGTTTGCCTGTAACAAGATAATTAACTATATCAGCATACCAAGGTAAAACTTCCACACTCATTAATTGTTCATCTGGAAATGACTCATTCAATGTTAGTGGCTCTGTAATTGTGTCAAAATGAAGACGAGAGAGATGGTCCGCTACAACATTTTCTGTGCCTTTCTTATCTTTGAATTCCAAGTCAAATTCCTGCAAAAGTAACACCCAACGAATTAGTCTAGCTTTTGCATCTTTCTTCGTGAGAAGATATTTCAAAGCAGCATGATCTGTGAACACAATTATTTTACAACCAATGAGATAAGATCGAAATTTTTCCAATGCAAACACTACTGCTAGCATTTCTTTTTCAGTAGTTGAATAGTTCAACTGTGCATCATTCAATGTCATACTAGCATAATAAATAACATGGGGAATTCGATCAACTCTTTGTCCTAATACTGCTCCTACTGCATAATCAGATGCATCACACATGAGTTCAAATGGTAAGCTCCAGTTTGGGGGCTGAATGATGGGTGATGTTGTCAACAATTGCTTTAATTTTTCAAAAGCCACAAGACATGAATCATTAAAGATAAAAGGTGCATCCTTAGCAAGTAAATTGCATAAGGGTCTAGAAACTTTGCTAAAATCTTTAATGAAACGTCTATAAAAACCAGCATGCCCAAGGAAAGATCTTACTTCTCTGACTGTTTTGGGTGGAGGAAGATTGGAAATGAGATCCACCTTGGCTTTGTCAACCTCAATACCTTTGCTCGAAATGATGTGACCGAGAACAATACCTTGTGTTACCATAAAATGGCACTTCTCCCAATTTAAGACCAAGTTCTTTTCGATACATCTCTGCAGAACTAGTGTTAGATGACGTAAACATTGATCAAATGAATCACCAAAGACAGAAAAGTCATCCATAAAGACCTCAAGGAATCGTTCAACCATATCAGAAAAAATGCTTAACATGCATCGTTGAAATGTAGCAGGTGCATTACATAATCCAAATGGCATTCTCCTATATGCAAAAGTGCCAAAAGGGCAAGTGAAAGTGGTCTTCTCTTGATCTTTTGGTGCTATGGGAATCTGATTATATCCTGAGTAGCCATCTAGAAAGCAATAAAATTCGTGACCTGCTAACCTATCAAGCATTTGATCGATGAATGGTAAAAGAAAATGGTCTTTACGTGTGACAGAATTCAACTTCCTATAATCAATGCATACACGCCATCCTGTAGTTACTCTAGTTGGTATCAATTCATTATCGGCATTCGTAACTACAGTGACTCCTGACTTTTTGGGGACAACTTGTACAGGACTGACCCATGAACTATCAGAAATTGGGTAAATGATACCTGCGTCTAATAGCTTAAGGACTTCTGTTCTAACAACTTCTTTCATATTAGGATTCAACCGACGTTGCATTTCCCTAGTAGATTTAGCATTTTCATCAAGGTGAATGTAATGCATGCAGTCTACTGGATTTATACCTTTTATATCCGCTATGGTCCATCCTAATGCTCCTTTGTGTTCTTTTAAAACATCCAACAACTTACCTTTTTGTTCATCATTGAGGGATGATGAGATGATTACCGGTAAAGTACTTTCGTCCCCCAAAAATGCATATTCCAAAGTGTTGGGCAATGGTTTGAGCTCGAGTTTCGGTGGTGATTCTGATGATGGGATGAGTTTCTTTTCTGATGGTGCTAGTTGTTCAACTCTTGACTGCCATTTATTAGTGTCCATGGATGGTGCCGAGTCAAGCAAGGCGTTGACCTCATCGACCGATCTGTCAATATCAAAATCCAAACCAAAGTGTGTTAAACATGTTTGTAAAGGATCATCACTAAGGTTTGAAACAAAAGAGTTATCAACTAATGCTTCAATTAAGTCCACATCAACAATTCCATCATCTGTGTTGTGAGGTTGTTTGGCAATATTGAAGATGTTCAGCTCCATAGTCATGTTGCCGAAGGACAACTGCATATTTCCAGTTCTGCATTGAATATGAGCATCCGCAGTTGCCAAGAAAGGTCGGCCTAGGATAATGGGGATGTGCTTTCTTGAATCTTGTATTGGTTGAGTGTCAATTACAATGAAGTCAACAGGAAAATAAAACTTGTCTACCTGGATAAGCACGTCCTCCACAATACCACGAGGTATTTTCGTGGACCGATCTGCAAGTTGTAACACCACTGGAGTTGGGTGTAATGCTCCCAGTCCAAGTTTCACAAAAACTGAATAAGGCAACAAATTTACACTAGCTCCTAAATCCAACAAAGCATTCTCAATTGTGTGGTTCCCTATACTACATGAGATAGTGGGGGAACCTGGATCTTTGCATTTTAAAGGCATTTTATGTTGGAGTATAGAACTAACGTTTTCTGTTAAAAATGCCTTCTTTTGAACATGCATATTTCTCTTTTTAGTACACAGATCTTTAAGAAACTTGGCATAAGATGGAACTTGCTTTATAGCATCAAGTAATGGGATGTTAACACTTACCTGTTTGAAAATTTCGAGAATCTCACCTGTAGATTTTCCTTTCTTTCCTTTCGCTAACCTCTGAGGAAATGGAGCTTTTGGAACATATTCTCGTGGGTTGGTGTCTTCTTTTTCCTCCGGTGATGAGTCCTCAACGTTCACAGGTACAATTTGGTTTTCTTTCGTCACTGGCATCTCCACTTTGTTGTCGACTTCTTTTCCTTTTCGCAAGGTCATGACAGCTTTGACCTCTCCATGCTGCTGTGGTGAACTGCTACTTGCTTCATGCACTCCTTTAGGGTTAGGCACTGGTTGACTTGGAAATTTACCTTTCTCAACAGTCATTGCCAAGGTCTGAACTGAAGAAGCAAGTTGTCCCACCATCTTTTCGAGGCTTGAAATTGATTGAGCTTGTGAGTTGAAACCCGCTCTCAACTCATTTCGTAATCCATCAATGGTGCGGTTTTGTTGCTCAATCGTAGAATGAGTAACATTCCTGAGATTTTGGAATGAATCCTCCCACGATCTGGGTTGAGAGTAATTCTGATTCTGATTAAATGGTCTGAATGGTGGCTGAGAGACTTGAGGATTTTGAGCAATTGGTTGCATTGGTGGAGCTGGAGCTGCTGGTCCATTTTGTTGGAATCCTTGAGACCATGAAAAATTGGGGTGGTCTCTCCATCCAGGGTTATAAGTGTTGGAGTATGGGTTGTAATTTGATGGTTTTCTCATTACTCCTATGGCATTGGCTTGATCTGGATATGAGTCAAGGTCATGTGGCTCTGTTGATTTAGCAGTCGATAACGATACTATTTGTCGAGAGAGACCTTCAATTATTGCTTTGACTTCTTTGATTTCCGAATTGGATTCGCCAATGTGAACCTCATTCACTCCCTTAACCCTTCTGGTATTCCTGAGTGATCGACTCCGTTGTTGGGAATTATCTGCTTGTCGCTGGAAGAATTCCCAAATCTCTGATGCACTTTTTGACATTAGCTCTCCTCCACTTGTCGCCATTAGCCATTCTTGCACATTTGGTAATAAGCCCTCCAAGAAGTATTGGCATTGGTGCCATTTCTCGTACCCATGATGTGGACACTTCAAGAGTAGCCCATTGAATCGCTCCCATGTTTCGAAAAACTGCTCGTCATCTCTCTGGGTAAACTCCGAGATTTCCCTGCGAATAGCATTTGTTTTATGAACTGGGAAATATTTATTTAAAAATTTTGTAACCATTTGTTCCCATGATGCAATACTATTAGCAGGTAATGTATTAAGCCATGAACGAGCTCTATCCTTTAAAGAAAATGGGAATAATCTAAGTTTTACATCATCATCTGAAAAATTCTCATATTTAAATGTTTGACAAATTGCATGAAAATCATTCAAATGATTGTATGGGTCCTCATTTTCCAGGCCATAGAACGTGGGGAGACAATTTAACACACTAGGTTTTAATTCAAAACTCCTAGCAGTTACATTTGGGTACCGTATACATGATGTGCTCAAATTAGCTAAGGGACTAAAGTAGTCCTTAAATGGCCTCTCCCGTGGTGCTTGTAGATCCATTTTATTTTTAATGATTTTGTGTGTGCGAAGTGTTTTCTCTAATTCAAGGTCGATAGTTTCAAGATTAGGTAATAATGACCTACGACCATGCATACAAGAAACAAATAAAATAAAAATAAAGATAGAAACAAAACAAATAAAGAAGAAGGAGAAATTACGATACTAACCTTATTGCGCTATTACAAACTTACTATAAAAATACACAAAAACAATACGTGAAATAAACTAAAAATAAATTAATAAGAAGAAATAAAAATTAACTTGAAAATTAAATTACATAATTTAAAGTAGAGAAAAAGAAAAGAAATACTAACCTCTAAGTGTAGATTCACTTTTTTTTTTTAAATACAAAAGAAAATTAAATGGAAATATTCACAAAAATTAATTCTAAGAATTAAAATTACTTACCTCCCCGGCAATGGCGCCAAAAACTTGTTGTGCAAATTTTATTGAACTCGCAAGCGCACGAATCTATTGTAGTATAGATTTAATGGTGCGAGTGTCGATCCCACGAGGAGGTGGATTTTAATTATATATAAAATTAATTCTGTGAATTGGTGGTTGGATTTTTGGTGGAAATGATTTAAATTATGTTAAAAATTAAATTAAAATGGCAAGATTAAATTCTGGAATTGGAAATAAAATGGCAGAAACAAATTGAAGTGTAAATCTATTAAATAACGTACTTGGGTATCTGGATCCGTATCAACATGCATCATGGGCTAAATATTCCATATTAATACCAATTAAATCATGAGAGGGAAATCCACACCTCATGAACCACGCTCTAACAAATATGGTGCTAAGGGCTTATCGTGCCAAATAATAATAACCTTATACTAGGGAGCCGGTGAAACCAAGGCAGTACTAGATAAGATTAGTATTATTTGTCGACGAGAAGTCAAAACATCTACAAAAACTAGAGGGGAAGAGAAAATAAATTTACCAAATCAAGCCCATGACACATGTTGAAACTTCACCTTCAACCCAAGCTTGAAAGAAAATTAGCCACTCATAGTTGAACTAGGGGCAAAATGGGAATTTATTAAAATACATAGAAAATACAAGATAGAGAGAGAATTACAGAAAATGAACCCTAAAAATGGATTCAGAGGTCCTTAATTAGGGGGGGGAGGCCCCCTTTTTATAGTTACATCGAGTAAATCATGGCCATCGGATTAAAAACAGTTTGGACGCTCAAGATTTCGCCACGTCATCAGCCACTATTTGCACAGTCCAGTCAACCGCCACTATTTGCACAGTATAGTCAACCGCCACTATTTGCACAGTAACGTCAACCGCCACTATTTGCACAGTACAGTCAACCGCCACTATTTGCACAGTAACGCCAACAGTACCCGTATATGTGAATAGTACCATACGTGTGAACAGTACCGTACGTGTGAACAGTGTCATTTTTCCTTTTATACTCCTCCTAAGGTTTTCGACCGTCCTGAGTTCAAAAATGATGTCCGTTTTGCCATTTGATCTCTCGTTTATTGTGAAATGACTATGATGCCCCTAAAATACATCAAATACTTAATTAAAATAAAACACACATAATTAAAGTACAAGAAATTTAAACACATAAAAGTAACGGTTGTTAGCAATACTTGATATATAAAATAACGATTTCTCCTTTATAAATATGCACTTTCTAACACTCAACACACCCCCCAACCAGCTTATTGCTAGTCCCTAGCAAATAAAGCGAAAACAAAAATTCAAAAAATGATTTTTTTTTTAAACCTCTTTTTATTCAATCAGATTAATGATAACAATCAAATAAAAGTATAAGCATTATCTCAAGTTTAAAGAAACATCACACCCACATCAACCATCCACATAAATCAGCCCAGTAGACTTTGTTGTAGCTACCTTTAAGAATGACATGTTAAACCCCAAAATCTCACTGGAAGTAGTGACACTCTCACAAAGAAATTAAACCCAAATAAAAATAGTCACTCCAATGAATGGTAATTGAGAGAAAATAATAAGAAGTGGTCTCACATGCTCTCACCAAAAAGAAATGTGCCCTTAACTTAGAAATAATACGATCTCCAGTCAAATAAAAATGCTAGTCAACCCATTTTATTTATTATTATTATTTTTTTTTTATGCATCACTACATCTTTTTAGCCCATATAACTAGCTTCTACTTCAGATTATAGTTCCCTAAAATCAAGAAGGACTTTTATTAGGACGTAACGTAGGCTAGGGACATAGCTAATAAAGAAGGAAAATAAGGAAGACAAAATGTATGTTTGAGAAAAATGCATAGAATTTTTTTTTTTTTGAAAGTTACAAGGTGGATTTCACCTATTATTGTTGTTTTTTTTGTTTTTTTTTTTTGAAGCAACAATTTTTGTTTCTCTCTCTTTTTTTTTCTTTTTTTTCTTTTTTTTTTGAACTAGGCATAACTTTAATATACAAAATATTTATTTACAGTTTTCTCAAACATAAAAAGGTGATGGATCTTATAAGATATTGGGTAATACTCCAAATCGGAGTGGGTCAAGATAATAAGTTGAGAAAGAAAAGTTTTTTTTTTTTTTTTTTTTTAAAGGCTCAAAAGGGCTAACTATGGATATTCATAAAAGGGATGGCTAGAAAGGCTCAAACGGATCAAAGAGGGCCTTTCCATCATCTTTTAGGACTCTAAATAATCTTCCATATCTACTAATTAAATGGGCTTCCAAATGTAACAACACACTCTTTTTTTTTTCTTTTTTTTTTTTTAATTTTTTTTTTTAGGGTTAACTCAAAAGCAATCTAGAGATCGTGTACAATAATAAACTGCTAAGCTATATAAAGAATGGGCAAAAGGGTTACTCTCCAAGAAAAATAATAGGCTCAAAAACTCACTTGGTATTTATTATGACATGTTCATTCCTTCAAGCAACTCATTTTTGTCTCCGACATCAACATGTAGAGTAGCAAACATAGTGTAACATCACTTCAGACTAAAGATAATACAAATACTAAAATTTGAAATCATCATGCTATCCAATGTTAAAACAAATCAAATTTTTTTTTTTTTAAACAACACCCTACCCCCCAACCTATTCTAAACGTAAAAAGAAAATATGCATGCAGAAATGTGAAAATGATGCAGAAAATTTAATTAGAAAATGATAGAAAACGAATTTTTTTTTTTAAGAAGATGCGTTTCTAGAGGCACTACACTCTATATTCAGCCATCTTTGACTCAAAAAATTTTTTGTTGGAAAATGTATATTTATAAAGGAGAAATAAAAAAGAAAAAGAAAAATGAACATTAAAACATAACAAAGAAAAAGAAAATACATGAAATTTTTTTTTAATTTTTTTTTTATTTTTAAACAATGAAGATGCGTTTCTAGAGTCACTACACTCCATATTCAGCCATCTTCAACACAAAAAGTTAGCAACAGTTAGTTTCTACAACAAAAAATTAGTAAAAACTTAACCAAGATTCCACAATTGTCCATTATTCCCTCCCCCCAACCAGAACGAAACATTGTCCTCAATGTTTTAAAGAAAAGAAGTAGAGTTCAGAAGACATCACCTTGTTGGCGCAACACAGAAGAAAATATTTACAAGCGAAGAGTTAAATCTAATTTGTACTTCTTACTGCGGCTATTGTTACCATCATCATTTGAACGCTCCAACACAAAGCTCCAGGGGTCTGGCTCTGGTTTATAAGCTTGTAACATGTCAAGTAGCTCATTAGCAGTGTGAGCACAAATAAAAAGTTTTTTCGCACTGGAAGGAATAAAGTAGTTTTTTATTGCATGGTTAAGAAATGCGATAAAGCCATCATAAAAATTATTGACATTTAACAAACCGATGGGTTTCTGGTGAATGTGCAGTTGGGCCCAAGATGCTAGTGTGATAAGTGCCTCTAGTGTTGCAAGATCTCCTGGCAGGAAAATAAAAGCATCAGCATGATCGAGCATTTCAGTTATCCGTTCTTGCATACCTGAGACGACTAATTCTTCTCCAGTCGTGGAGTCAGACACACTGCCCAAAGGTTTTAGGACTCTAGGGATGATGCCTAACACTTGGCTTCCTCTGACAAGAGCAGCTTCTGAGACCAATTTTGATAACCCGCGGTTACCTCCTCCATACACTAAGTGTAATTTTCTCTCTGCTATGTTTCGACCAAGATCTATGGCTACATCAACGAACTCTTTATGTTTGCCATAGGTAAATCCAGAAAGCACACAAATGTTCTTGAATTGTCTATTGGGAGTAGCTGCCATTGGGATAGTTCTCAAAAACAATTTGTGAGTGCTTAACAAAAAGTCATATTTAAGATTCTTGGTGACAATGGATCACAACTGTGTATGAGGTGGCGGGTCAATGTCAAAAACGCGTAAAGCACATGGCTCGATAGTCAAAAAGCAAACAGTAAAAACAAACAGTAAGAAAATTATTAAAGACAATAATGCACTGATAAAGCAACAGTGAAATAAAATAAAATAACAGTAAAGTAAAAGGATATTTACAGGTAGTTGCGACTGTGGCTCACATCTTCCTCTGGTTTTACGTCCAGAAACGGCTTGAACGCCCTCTATGGGTCGAGGATAGGCTTCCCATCCAATTTTCTTATAAACTGGCAAACAGGGTCTTTTATAGTCAGATTCCCGAGACTATATCGTGCATGTTCTTTCTGGAATAATGGCCATAACTGGAGAATCGCTCCTTGCACATATCCACTGGGATGCGTTTCAAGAGACAAAAGGATATCATCCAATGACTCCTTATTCAAGCCATCCCTAATGAATTGAATTTTATCTTCCCTGTTATCAGATACCATTCCTAAAGAACATCGGTTTTTATTGCAATTCATTCTGGCACACTTATGACAAGCAACAGAAATTCTTCGAGCTCGTCGTTTTCTTGCATAGTTTCCTTTCCCACAACCAGGCATGTATGCAATAAATTTTGGAGGTAACTCACCTGCCAATCGTACTTTTGCTTCAATTAACCAACGAATGTCAGCAGGTATGTTATTCCTCATGAGCAGTCGCATGCGTTCGGACCGAGTTTTGTAGATCGTAAGGAGGGCATTCTGAGGGAGTGCAGGGAATCGCTTGTGGAGCTTCGCTAGAATCTCGGTTCTGTCCATTCTTTCACCTCAGAATATCAGTTATTATGGGAAACTGAAGTAACCGACTTGATTGTCACGGAGTACCGTTATCCGCCATTTCACCGGGGTAACAAACTAAAGCACACAAACAGAAAAACAAATTAAAACACACAAAGAAAATTAAAATCGTCCTCTTATTGAATTTACCTCAAGCTCCAACTGGATGTCGAAAACACTTTTCTCAATATCTCTGAGTTGGCGTTCTAAATCCTCAACGTAGGCTACCAACTCTGGTGGTTGTAGAGCCCAAATGCGATGTGTTTTACAAGAGTGAATCTGTCTTTTGAGATGAGTTTTGACACGTTGAAGTGGTTTAAGAATGTTCAGGAGGAACGGTCTAAGTAAGAGACTCATGATTAACAATGATAAAAGAAAAGTTAATGACAAAAGAAACACACTTATGCAAAAATAAATTCAATTAGCAAAAGAATAAAAATAAATAAAGAAAGAAAAGTCAAACCACCGAAAGAAAAAATCAATTCAAATCTGGTGGGTCACTCAAATTTATTTCGGTGTCTTCTCCATGTGGTTGGTATTCTAGATATGGCTTTAATCTTTGACCATTAACTTTAAACGTGACACCGTTCTTTGGGTCCTTAATTTCAATTGCCCCATGTGGAAAAACAGTATGAACAATAAATGGACCAGACCAACGAGAGCGTAACTTACCTGGGAATAGGTGTAAGCGAGAGTTAAATAAAAGCACTTTCTGACCTGGAGTGAAAGATTTTCTCATAATATGCTTGTCATGGAAGACTTTCATTCGTTGCTTGTAAATTTTGGCATTTTCGTACGCGTCATTGCGAATTTCTTCAAGTTCTGCCAGTTGTAATCTTCTTTCTGAGCTGGCTTGATGCATGTCAAAATTGAATTTCTTGATAGCCCAATATGCACGATGCTCGAGTTCCACAGGTAGGTGGCAAGCTTTTCCATACACTAGC
Organism: Citrus glauca; assembly: GCA_029633175.1. Lineage (NCBI taxonomy): Eukaryota > Viridiplantae > Streptophyta > Magnoliopsida > Sapindales > Rutaceae > Citrus > Citrus glauca. Next base: position 16,689,353 of record JAQOOD010000001.1, read on the forward strand.
CTATAGGGTGACATCCCAATCGGGGTCTTGAAAGCCGTTCTATATGCCCATAATGCGTCATCAAGTCTTAATGACCAATCTTTTCTGTCCGGCCTCACCGTCTTTTCTAATATGTGCTTTAGTTCTCGATTGGAGATCTCCACTTGGCCACTGGTTTGCGGATGATACGGGGTCGCCACTTTATGAGTGATTGAATACTTTGTCAAAAGAGCTTTGAATGCTTTATTGCAAAAGTGGGCACCACCATCACTGATTATCGCTCGAGGGAATCCAAAGCGTGAAACAATGTTACTTTTCAAAAACCCTATCACCACTTTGTGATCATTCGTTCTGCATGGAATCGCTTCTACCCATTTCGATACGTAATCAACAGCTACCAAGATGTATTGATGGCCAAAAGAATGGGGAAAGGGTCCCATGAAGTCGATACCCCATACGTCAAAAATCTCAACCACTAAAATTGGATTTAGTGGCATCATGTTTCTTCGTGTAATGCTCCCCATTCGTTGACACCTATCACATGAAGAACAAAAAGTATAAGCGTCTCGAAATATATTTGGCCAATAGAAACCACATTGTAAAACTTTAGTCGCTGTTTTCTTAGCACTGAAATGGCCTCCACAAGCTTGTTCATGGCAAAATGAAAGGATATTCTGAATTTCATTTTCTGGGACACATCGTCTGATAATTTGGTCTGCACAATACTTGAACAAATATGGGTCATCCCAAAAGAAATTCTTTATTTCTGCAAAGAATTTGGCCTTGTCTTGCTTAGTCCAATGCTCTGGAAGTTTGCCTGTAACAAGATAATTAACTATATCAGCATACCAAGGTAAAACTTCCACACTCATTAATTGTTCATCTGGAAATGACTCATTCAATGTTAGTGGCTCTGTAATTGTGTCAAAATGAAGACGAGAGAGATGGTCCGCTACAACATTTTCTGTGCCTTTCTTATCTTTGAATTCCAAGTCAAATTCCTGCAAAAGTAACACCCAACGAATTAGTCTAGCTTTTGCATCTTTCTTCGTGAGAAGATATTTCAAAGCAGCATGATCTGTGAACACAATTATTTTACAACCAATGAGATAAGATCGAAATTTTTCCAATGCAAACACTACTGCTAGCATTTCTTTTTCAGTAGTTGAATAGTTCAACTGTGCATCATTCAATGTCATACTAGCATAATAAATAACATGGGGAATTCGATCAACTCTTTGTCCTAATACTGCTCCTACTGCATAATCAGATGCATCACACATGAGTTCAAATGGTAAGCTCCAGTTTGGGGGCTGAATGATGGGTGATGTTGTCAACAATTGCTTTAATTTTTCAAAAGCCACAAGACATGAATCATTAAAGATAAAAGGTGCATCCTTAGCAAGTAAATTGCATAAGGGTCTAGAAACTTTGCTAAAATCTTTAATGAAACGTCTATAAAAACCAGCATGCCCAAGGAAAGATCTTACTTCTCTGACTGTTTTGGGTGGAGGAAGATTGGAAATGAGATCCACCTTGGCTTTGTCAACCTCAATACCTTTGCTCGAAATGATGTGACCGAGAACAATACCTTGTGTTACCATAAAATGGCACTTCTCCCAATTTAAGACCAAGTTCTTTTCGATACATCTCTGCAGAACTAGTGTTAGATGACGTAAACATTGATCAAATGAATCACCAAAGACAGAAAAGTCATCCATAAAGACCTCAAGGAATCGTTCAACCATATCAGAAAAAATGCTTAACATGCATCGTTGAAATGTAGCAGGTGCATTACATAATCCAAATGGCATTCTCCTATATGCAAAAGTGCCAAAAGGGCAAGTGAAAGTGGTCTTCTCTTGATCTTTTGGTGCTATGGGAATCTGATTATATCCTGAGTAGCCATCTAGAAAGCAATAAAATTCGTGACCTGCTAACCTATCAAGCATTTGATCGATGAATGGTAAAGGAAAATGGTCTTTACGTGTGACAGAATTCAACTTCCTATAATCAATGCATACACGCCATCCTGTAGTTACTCTAGTTGGTATCAATTCATTATCGGCATTCGTAACTACAGTGACTCCTGACTTTTTGGGGACAACTTGTACAGGACTGACCCATGAACTATCAGAAATTGGGTAAATGATACCTGCGTCTAATAGCTTAAGGACTTCTGTTCTAACAACTTCTTTCATATTAGGATTCAACCGACGTTGCATTTCCCTAGTAGATTTACCATTTTCATCAAGGTGAATGTAATGCATGCAGTCTACTGGATTTATACCTTTTATATCCGCTATGGTCCATCCTAATGCTCCTTTGTGTTCTTTTAAAACATCCAACAACTTACCTTTTTGTTCATCATTGAGGGATGATGAGATGATTACCGGTAAAGTACTTTCGTCCCCCAAAAATGCATATTCCAAAGTGTTGGGCAATGGTTTGAGCTCGAGTTTCGGTGGTGATTCTGATGATGGGATGAGTTTCTTTTCTGATGGTGCTAGTTGTTCAACTCTTGACTGCCATTTATTAGTGTCCATGGATGGTGCCGAGTCAAGCAAGGCGTTGACCTCATCGACCGATCTGTCAATATCAAAATCCAAACCAAAGTGTGTTAAACATGTTTGTAAAGGATCATCACTAAGGTTTGAAACAAAAGAGTTATCAACTAATGCTTCAATTAAGTCCACATCAACAATTCCATCATCTGTGTTGTGAGGTTGTTTGGCAATATTGAAGATGTTCAGCTCCATAGTCATGTTGCCGAAGGACAACTGCATATTTCCAGTTCTGCATTGAATATGAGCATCCGCAGTTGCCAAGAAAGGTCGGCCTAGGATAATGGGGATGTGCTTTCTTGAATCTTGTATTGGTTGAGTGTCAATTACAATGAAGTCAACAGGAAAATAAAACTTGTCTACCTGGATAAGCACGTCCTCCACAATACCACGAGGTATTTTCGTGGACCGATCTGCAAGTTGTAACACCACTGGAGTTGGGTGTAATGCTCCCAGTCCAAGTTTCACAAAAACTGAATAAGGCAACAAATTTACACTAGCTCCTAAATCCAACAAAGCATTCTCAATTGTGTGGTTCCCTATACTACATGAGATAGTGGGGGAACCTGGATCTTTGCATTTTAAAGGCATTTTATGTTGGAGTATAGAACTAACGTTTTCTGTTAAAAATGCCTTCTTTTGAACATGCATATTTCTCTTTTTAGTACACAGATCTTTAAGAAACTTGGCATAAGATGGAACTTGCTTTATAGCATCAAGTAATGGGATGTTAACACTTACCTGTTTGAAAATTTCGAGAATCTCACCTGTAGATTTTCCTTTCTTTCCTTTCGCTAACCTCTGAGGAAATGGAGCTTTTGGAACATATTCTCGTGGGTTGGTGTCTTCTTTTTCCTCCGGTGATGAGTCCTCAACGTTCACAGGTACAATTTGGTTTTCTTTCGTCACTGGCATCTCCACTTTGTTGTCGACTTCTTTTCCTTTTCGCAAGGTCATGACAGCTTTGACCTCTCCATGCTGCTGTGGTGAACTGCTACTTGCTTCATGCACTCCTTTAGGGTTAGGCACTGGTTGACTTGGAAATTTACCTTTCTCAACAGTCATTGCCAAGGTCTGAACTGAAGAAGCAAGTTGTCCCACCATCTTTTCGAGGCTTGAAATTGATTGAGCTTGTGAGTTGAAACCCGCTCTCAACTCATTTCGTAATCCATCAATGGTGCGGTTTTGTTGCTCAATCGTAGAATGAGTAACATTCCTGAGATTTTGGAATGAATCCTCCCACGATCTGGGTTGAGAGTAATTCTGATTCTGATTAAATGGTCTGAATGGTGGCTGAGAGACTTGAGGATTTTGAGCAATTGGTTGCATTGGTGGAGCTGGAGCTGCTGGTCCATTTTGTTGGAATCCTTGAGACCATGAAAAATTGGGGTGGTCTCTCCATCCAGGGTTATAAGTGTTGGAGTATGGGTTGTAATTTGATGGTTTTCTCATTACTCCTATGGCATTGGCTTGATCTGGATATGAGTCAAGGTCATGTGGCTCTGTTGATTTAGCAGTCGATAACGATGCTATTTGTCGAGAGAGACCTTCAATTATTGCTTTGACTTCTTTGATTTCCGAATTGGATTCGCCAATGTGAACCTCATTCACTCCCTTAACCCTTCTGGTATTCCTGAGTGATCGACTCCGTTGTTGGGAATTATCTGCTTGTCGCTGGAAGAATTCCCAAATCTCTGATGCACTTTTTGACATTAGCTCTCCTCCACTTGTCGCCATTAGCCATTCTTGCACATTTGGTAATAAGCCCTCCAAGAAGTATTGGCATTGGTGCCATTTCTCGTACCCATGATGTGGACACTTCAAGAGTAGCCCATTGAATCGCTCCCATGTTTCGAAAAACTGCTCGTCATCTCTCTGGGTAAACTCCGAGATTTCCCTGCGAATAGCATTTGTTTTATGAACTGGGAAATATTTATTTAAAAATTTTGTAACCATTTGTTCCCATGATGCAATACTATTAGCAGGTAATGTATTAAGCCATGAACGAGCTCTATCCTTTAAAGAAAATGGGAATAATCTAAGTTTTACATCATCATCTGAAAAATTCTCATATTTAAATGTTTGACAAATTGCATGAAAATCATTCAAATGATTGTATGGGTCCTCATTTTCCAGGCCATAGAACGTGGGGAGACAATTTAACACACTAGGTTTTAATTCAAAACTCCTAGCAGTTACATTTGGGTACCGTATACATGATGTGCTCAAATTAGCTAAGGGACTAAAGTAGTCCTTAAATGGCCTCTCCTGTGGTGCTTGTAGATCCATTTTATTTTTAATGATTTTGTGTGTGCGAAGTATTTTCTCTAATTCAAGGTCGATAGTTTCAAGATTAGGTAATAATGACCTACGACCATGCATACAAGAAACAAATAAAATAAAAATAAAGATAGGAACAAAACAAATAAAGAAGAAGGAGAAATTACGATACTAACCTTATTGCGCTATTACAAACTTACTATAAAAATACACAAAAACAATACGTGAAATAAACTAAAAATAAATTAATAAGAAGAAATAAAAATTAACTTGAAAATTAAATTACATAATTTAAAGTAGAGAAAAAGAAAAGAAATACTAACCTCTAAGTGTAGATTCACTTTTTTTTTTAAATACAAAAGAAAATTAAATGGAAATATTCACAAAAATTAATTCTAAGAATTAAAATTACTTACCTCCCCGGCAATGGCGCCAAAAACTTGTTGTGCAAATTTTATTGAACTCGCAAGCGCACGAATCTATTGTAGTATAGATTTAATGGTGCGAGTGTCGATCCCACGAGGAGGTGGATTTTAATTATATATAAAATTAATTCTGTGAATTGGTGGTTGGATTTTTGGTGGAAATGATTTAAATTATGTTAAAAATTAAATTAAAATGGCAAGATTAAATTCTGGAATTGGAAATAAAATGGCAGAAACAAATTGAAGTGTAAATCTATTAAATAACGTACTTGGGTATCTGGATCCGTATCAACATGCATCATGGGCTAAATATTCCATATTAATACCAATTAAATCATGAGAGGGAAATCCACACCTCATGAACCACGCTCTAACAAATATGGTGCTAAGGGCTTATCGTGCCAAATAATAATAACCTTATACTAGGGAGCCGGTGAAACCAAGGCAGTACTAGATAAGATTAGTATTATTTGTCGACGAGAAGTCAAAACATCTACAAAAACTAGAGGGGAAGAGAAAATAAATTTACCAAATCAAGCCCATGACACATGTTGAAACTTCACCTTCAACCCAAGCTTGAAAGAAAATTAGCCACTCATAGTTGAATTAGGGGCAAAATGGGAATTTATTAAAATACATAGAAAATACAAGATAGAGAGAGAATTACAGAAAATGAACCCTAAAAATGGATTCAGAGGTCCTTAATTAGGGGGGGGAGGCCCCCGTTTTATAGTTACATCGAGTAAATCATGGCCATCGGATTAAAAACAGTTTGGACGCTCAAGATTTCGCCACGTCATCAGCCACTATTTGCACAGTACAGTCAACCGCCACTATTTGCACAGTATAGTCAACCGCCACTATTTGCACAGTAACGTCAACCGCCACTATTTGCACAGTACAGTCAACCGCCACTATTTGCACAGTAACGCCAACAGTACCCGTATATGTGAATAGTACCATACGTGTGAACAGTACCGTACGTGTGAACAGTGTCATTTTTCCTTTTATACTCCTCCTAAGGTTTTCGACCGTCCTGAGTTCAAAAATGATGTCCGTTTTGCCATTTGATCTCTCGTTTATTGTGAAATGACTATGATGCCCCTAAAATACATCAAATACTTAATTAAAATAAAACACATATAATTAAAGTACAAGAAATTTAAACACATAAAAGTAACGGTTGTTAGCAATACTTGATATATAAAATAACGATTTCTCCTTTATAAATATGCACTTTCTAACACTCAACACATATGATGGAATTGTTGATATGGATTTAATTTTTACATTAGTTGATAATTCTTTTCTTTCAAACCTTAGTGATGACCCTTTACAAACATGCTTAACTCACTTTAGTTTGGATTTTGATATTAATAGATTAGTTGATGAGGTCAACGCTCTACTTGACTCAACACCATCAATGGCCACTAATAAATGGAAGTCGATAGTGGAACAACTAGCACCATCAGAAAAGAAAATCATCTTATCATCAGAATCACCACCAAAACTTGAGCTCAAACCATTGCCTAGCACTCTGGAATATACATTTTTGAGAGAAGAAAGTTTTTTGCCAGTAATCATCTCATCATCCCTAAATGATGAACAAAAAGTTAAGTTGTTGGGTGTTTTAAAAGAGCACAAAGGAGAATTGGGATGGACCATAGCAGACATAAAAGGTATAAACTCAATAGACTGCATGCATTACATTCACCTTGATGAAAATGCTAAATCTACTAGGAAAATGCAACGTTGGTTAAATCCTCATATAAAAGAAGTTGTTAGAACAGAAATCCTTAAGCTATTAGACGCATGTATCATTTACCCAATTTTTGATAGTTCATGGGTCAGTCCTGTACAAGTTGTCCCTAAAAGGTCAGGAGTCACAGTAGTTACCAATGCCAGTAATGAATTGATACCAACTAGAGTAACTACAGGATGGCATGTATGCACTGATTATAGAAAGTTGAATTCTGTCACATGTAAAGACCATTTTCCTTTACCATTTATTGATCAAATGCTTGATAGATTAGCATGCCATGAATTTTATTGCTTTCTAGATGGCTACTCAGGATATAATCAGATTCCCATAGCACCAAAAGATCAAGAGAATACCATTTTCACTTGCCCTTTTGGCACTTTTGCATATAGAAGGATGCCACTTGGATTATGTAATGCACCTGCTACATTTCAACGATGCATGTTGAGCATTTTTTCTGATATAGTTGAAAAATTCCTTGAAGTCTTTATGGATGACTTTTCTGTCTTTGGCGATTCATTTAATCAATGTTTATATCATCTAACGCTAGTTCTGCAGAGATATATCGAAAAGAACTTGGTCTTAAATTGAGAAAATTGCCATTTTATGGTAAAACAATGTATTGTTCTCGGTCACATCATTTCAATCAAAGGTATTGAGGTTGATAAAGCCAAGGTGGATCTCATTTCTAATCTTCCTCCACCTAAAACAGTCATAGTAGTAAGATCTTTCCTTGGGTATGCTAGTTTCTATAGACGTTTCATTAAAGATTTTAGCAAAGTTTTCTAAACCCTTATGTAATTTACTTGCTAAGGATGTACCTTTTATCTTTAATGATTCATGTCTTGTGGCTTTTGAAAAATTAAAGCAATTGTTGACATCATCACCCATCATTCAGTCCTCAAATTGGAGCTTACGATTTTAACTTATGTGTGATGTATCTGATTATGCAGTAGAAGCAGTATTATGACAAAGAGTTGATCGAATTCCCTATTTTATTTATTATGCTAGTATGACATTGAATGATGCACAGTTGAACTATTCAACTACTGAAAAAGAAATGCTAGCAGTAGTGTTTGCATTCGAAAATTTCGATCTTATCTCATTGTTTGTAAAATAATTGTGTTCACAGATCATGCTGTTCTTAAATATCTTCTCACAAAGAAAGATGCAAAAGCTAGACTAATTAGTTGGGTGCTACTTTTGCAGGAATTTAACTTGGAATTCAAAGATAAGAAAGGCACAGAGAATGTTGTGGCGGATCATCTCTCTCGTCTCCATTTTGACACAATTACAGAACCATTATCATTAAATGAGTCATTTCCAGATGAACAATTAATGAGTGTGGAAGTATTGCCTTGGTATGCTGATATAGTTAATTATCTTGTTACAGGTAAACTTCCAGAGCATTGGACCAAGTAAGACGAGACCAAACGTTTTATAGAAATAAAGAATTTCTTTTGGGATGACCCTTATTTGTTCAAGTATTGTACAAATCAAATTGTTAGACGATGTGTCCCAGAAAATGAAATTCAGAATATCCTTTTATTCTGCCATGAACAAGCTTGAGGAGGGCCATTTTAGTGCTAAGAAAGCAGCTTTACAATATGGTTTCTATTGGCCAACTATATTTTGATACGTTTACACTTTCTGTGGGATAAGTGTCAACGAATGGGGAGCATTACGCGAAAGAATATGATGCCACTAAATCTAATTTTAGTGGTTGAGATTTTTGACATATGGGGTATCGACTTCATGAGACCCTTTCCCCCTTCTTTTGGCCATCAATACATATTGGTTGCTGTTGACTACATATCGAAATAGGTAGAAGTAATTCCATACAAAACCAATGATCACAAGGTAGTGATAGGGTTTTTGAAAAGCAACATTGTTTCGCACTTTGGATTCCCTCGAGCAATAATCAGTGATGGTGGTGCTCACTTTTGTAACAAAAGCATTCAAAGCTCTTTTGACAAAGTATTCCATCACTCACAAAGTGGTGACCCCATATCATCCACAAACTAGTGGCCAAGTTGAGATTTCCAATCGAGAAATAAAGCACATATTAGAAAAGACGGTGAGGCCGGACAAAAAAGATTGGCCATTAAGACTGGATAATGCATTATGGGCATATACAGCGACTTTCAAGACCCTGATTGGGATTTCACTCTACAGGCTAGTGTATGGAAAAGCTTGCCACCTACTTGTGAAACTCGAGCATCGTGCATATTAGGCTATTAAGAAATTCAACTTTGACATGCAGCAAGCCAGCTCAGAAAGAAGATTACAACTGGGAGAACTTCAAGAAATTCACAATGACGCATATGAAAATGACAAGATTTACAAGCAACGAATGAAAGTCTTCCACAACAATCAAATTATGAGGAAATCTTTCACTCCAGGTCAGAAAGTGCTTTTATTCAATTCTCGCTTGCACCTATTTCTAGGTAAGTTACGCTCTCGATGGTCTGGTCCCTTTATTTTTCATATTGTTTTTCCACATAGGGCAATTGAAATTAAGGACCCAAAGAACGGTATCACATTTAAAGTTAATGGTCAAAGATTAAAGCCATATCTAGCGAAATAATGGTACTCTGTGACAATCAAGTCGGTTACTTCAATTTCCAATAATAATTGATACTCTGAGGCGAAAGTATGGACAGAAATGAGATTCTAGCGAAACTTCACAAGCAATTCCCTTCACTTCCTCAGAATGCCCTCTACAATCTATAAAGTCCGGTCCGAACACATGTGATTGCTCATGAGGAATAACATACCTGTTGACATCCGTTGGTTAATCGAGGCTAAAGTACGATTGGCAGGTGAGTTACCTCCAAAATTTATTGCATACATGCCTAGTTGTGGTAAAGAAAATTATGCTAGAAAACGACGAGTTCGAAAAATTTCTGTTGCTTGTCATAAGTGTGCTAGAATAAGTTGCGATAAAAACCCATGTTCTTTAGGAATGGTGTCTGATAACAGGGAAGATAAAATTCAATTCATTAGGGATGACTTGAATAAGGAGTCATTGGATGATATTCTGCTGTCTCTTGAAATGCATCCCAGTGGATATGTGCATGGAGCGATTCTCCAGTTATGACCATTATTCCATAAAGAGCATGCAAGATATAGTCTCAGGAATTGGACTATAAACGACCTTGTTTGCCAGTTTATAAGAAAACTGGATGGAAAGCCTATCCTCGATTCATAGAGGGCGTTTAAGCCGTTTCTGGACATAAAACCAAAGAAAGATATGAGCCACAGTCGCAACTATATGTAAATATCCTTTTACTTCACTGTATTTTATTTCACTGTTGTTTTATCATTTTCATTATTGCCTTTAATAATTTTATTTTATCATTATTTATTTTTCTTTTTACTGTTTCCTTTTTGACTTGCTAGCCATGTGCTTTACGTGTTATTTGACACTGACATGCCACCTCATATATATTTGTGATCCAATATCACCAAGATTCTTAGATATGACTTTTTGTTAAGCTCTCACAAATTGTTTTTGAGAAATATTCCAATGGCAGCTACTCCCAATAGACAAGTCAAGAACATTTTTGTGCTTTCTAGATTTACCTATGGCAAACATAAAGAGTTCATTGATGCAGCCATAGATCTTGATCGAGGCATAGCAGAGAGAAAATTACACTTAGTGTATGGATGAGGTAACCGAGAGTTATCAAAATTGGTCTCAGAAGTTGCTTTTGTCAGAGGAAGCCAAGTGTTAGGCATCATCCCAAGAGTCCTAAAACCTTTAGGCAGTTTGTTTGACTCATCGACTGGAGAAGAGTTAGTCGTCTTAGATATGCAAGAATGAATAAATGAAATGCTTAATCATGCTGATGCTTTTATTTTCCTTCCAGGCGATCTTGCAACACTAGAGGCACTTATCACACTAGTATTTTGGGCCCATCTGCACATTCACCAGAAACCCATCAGTTTGTTAAATGTCAATAACTTTTATGATGGCTTTATCTCATTTCTTAACCATGCAATAAAAAATTATTTCATTCCTTCCAATGTGAAAAAGCTTTTTATTTGCCCTCACACTACTAATGAGCTACTTGATCTGTTATAAGTTTATAAATCAGAGCCAGACCCTTGGACCTTATCCAAATAATGATAGTAACAGTAGCCGTAGTAAGAAATACAAGTTAGATTTAACTCTCTGCCTATAAATTTTTTCTTCTGTGTTGTACCACCCAGGTGATGTCTTCTAAACTCTACTTATTTCCTTTGAAACATTAGGGACAATGTTTTGTTCTGGTTGGGGGGAGGGAATAGTCGATAATTGTGGAATCTTGGTTAAGTTTTTAGTAATTTTTTGTTGTAGAAACTAACTGTTGCTAACTTTTTGTGTTGAAGATGGCTGAATACGGAGTGTAGTTACTCTAGAAACGCATTTTCATCGTTTAAAAAAACAAAAAAATTAAAATTAAAAAAATCAGACATTTTCTTTTTCTTTATTATGTTTTGATGTTCATTTTTCTTCTTTTTTTATTTCTCCTTTATAAATATACATTTTTAATTTTTTTTAGTCAAAGATGGCTAAATATAGAGTGTACTACCTCTAGAAACACATCTTCTTAAGTTAAAAAAAAAATTTTCATTTTCTATCATTTTCTAATAGGTTAGGGGGTAGGATGTTGTTAAAAGAAAGAAAAAAATTTGTGATTTGTTTTAACATTGGATGACATGATTAATTTTAAATTTTAGTATTTGTATTATCTTTGGTCTTAAGAGATGTTACACTATGTTTGCTACTCTACATGTTGATGTCAAAGATAAATATGAGTTCCTTGAAGGAATGAACATGTCATAATAAGTACCAAGTGAGTTTTTGAGCCTATCATTTTTCTTGGAGAGTAACCCTTTTGCCCATTCTTTATACAGCTTAGCAGTTTATTATTGTATACACGATCTCTAGATTTCTTTTGAGTTAACCCTTAAAAAAAAGAAAAAAAATTGTGTTGCTACATATGGAAGCCCACCTAACTAGTAAATATGGAAGATTATTTAGAGCCCTAAAAGACGATGGAAATGCCATCTTTGATCCGTTTGAGCCTTTCAAGCCATCCCTTTTATCAAATATCCATAGTTAACCCTTTTGAACCTTTAAAAAAAAATTTTTTTGTTAACTTATCATCTTGACCCACTCCGATTTGGAGTATTATCCAATATCTTACGAGTTCTATCATCTATTTATGTTTGAGAAAAATGTAAATAAACATTTTGTACAGTAAAGTTATGCCTAGTTAAAAAATAAATTGTTGTTTCTTAAAAAAAATTATTGTCCAAAAATAAAAATAACAATAATAAGTGAAATCCACCTTTTAACTTCCAAAAAAAAAATCCTCTGCATTTTTCTTAAATATACACTTTATTTTCCTTATTTCCTTATTTGTTAGTCATGTCCCTAGCTTACGTTACGTTCTAATAAAAGTCCTTCTTCATTTTAGGGAAATATAGTCTGAAGTATAAGCTAGTTATATGGGCTAAAAAGATGTAGTGGTGCATAAAAGAATAAATAAATAAATTGGGTTGACTAGTATTTTTATTTGACTTGAGATCGTATTATTTCTAAGCTGAGGGCATATCTCTTTCATCTTAGTAAGAGCATGTGATATCACTTTTTTATTTTTTTCTCTCAATTATCATTCATTGGAGTGTCTATTTTTATTGGGTTTAATTTTTTTGTGAGACTGTCACTCTTTCAGTGAGATTTTAGGGTTTGACATGTTATTCTCGAAGGTAGCTATGACAAAGTCTACTGAGCAGATTTCATGAGGATGGTTGATGTGGGTGTGATGTTTCTTTAGACTTAAGATAATGCTTATACTTTTATTTGATTGTTATCATTAGTCTGATTGAATAAACAAGAGTGTTAAAAAAAATCATTTTTGATATGAATTTTATTTTCGCTTTATTTGTTAGGAACTAGCATTACGCTGGTTGGGGTGTAACACCCCAAATCTAACACGTGCGGAGTACGTGAAGAAGGAGGTTACTCATAAATCATAATCTTTAATCATAAGTTTCAAACTGAAATACCTCTAATTCTTATTCAAATAAAACCACATATCCAAACGTCTAATACAAAATAATCTCTCCCGAGGACTTAAAAGTAATAACAAAAGTCTCGAACTCCAAATTACAAGTTCATAATAGAAAAACTAAATAGAAACATAAGTCTATTCCTCCTCTTATTCAAATGGCAAATAGAAACGGAAAATTACTAACTCCAAAGCTAAGCGCACCTCTCAAAAGGAACTTAATCTGCAAAAAGTAATGATGAGGGTTGAGCTGTCAACTTGGTAAGTAAAACCATTTCTAACATACTAGGCCTATCGATACAAAAATATTGCAAGCCTTCTTTTAATTACATATATCATAATCCATATTTTTCATAAAATGATATATCACGATAACATAACATAAATTTTTAATAATTCAGAATATCCAAAAGCATATTTTCTTACGAAGCAAACCATATAATACGTATACAGAAAACAAAAAGTTAGCTCATGTCACATAGTCTCACCTATAGTCCCGGTGACCTGGCCAGAAACAGAATATCGTGTGCACACTTAAACAGAAACCCAGTACTGGTCCAGACAGATATATCGTATATTACGATCAGAATCAGAATTAGAATCAGAATAACTATGGACGATGAGCCAAAACATTAGGAATCTCATACAATTATCAATAATCGAAATCATACATGGCTATAAAATATTTGTATCATATTTATAAAAGTTCATAACAATAATTTAGGCTTGCATAACATTTTGAAAGCTATTTACTTTTCAGCAAATTCAAAACTGTTTTCACATAATCTAAACCAAACAGAACAGGTTCTGTGATTTTTATAAAATAAAATACTAATCAGAAAATTATGAAATTACAACTGGGAATCCTAGACACATATATTAGCCTACATATAAACTTTCAGAAGTTTCCGAGTTCATTTGATGGTACAAATAGTCTTGTAAATCCGATCGCAAATACTGGAATCGTAGTTTTCCAGTGCAGTGGTTTCTATTTCGAAAATACATATAAAATTGAAAACGAAGTTGAATTTAATGAAATAAAATTCAATCAAGAAGCCCTACATGTCTAGTTTCCAAAAATATAAATTTTATAAGAAAATTTATTCAGAAAATATAGGTTTAAAATCGATATAATCATGCTATCCAAAATTATCCTGTGCTTAATACGTCAAGGATTGATTAATTAAACTCATAATAAATCAAAGCCTTAAATAACGCCTAAATACATTTTAAATCTTGCATTATGATCTAAAACCATCCAAAATCGTGCCAATATAAACCCTAGATAGAGTGATTAGAAATCTGTTGAGAACGGAGAGAATAACTTACCCGTCGCTTTGATTCTCTCCTAAACAAAAGTTTGAATCCTAAGATTTACGTAGAAGCATAAAGAGCAACAGAGAAGAAGAATAAAAGTCATGAATTTAGGGTTATGGAAGGGGAAAAGTATGTATTTATAGGGAATCTTAAGAAACCCTATTTAATAAGGAAAAATAACCCTTTTTCAAAACTATCTCATAAATAACCCCTATTTTATTATTACTATCCCTTTCTTAATAAGGGTTATAGACACCCATAATTATCAATGAAAGCCCATTTTCTATAATGGAAATTTGTGGCGTTACAATTTCTCCCCTTCTAACAAAAATTTCGTCCTTAAAATTAAAAGGTTACCTTATGTATGGAAGCGTTGAGGATACTTCTCTAACATTTCTGCTTCTCGCTCCCATGTGGCTTCCTCAATCGAATGATTCATCCATCGAACCTTCACTAGGGAAATAACTCTATTCCTTAATACTTGTTCGTTTTGATCGATAATCTCAATAGGTTGTTCCTCATACGACATGTCTTTAGTTATTTGAATTGGTTGATAGTCTAGCACATGTGAACGGTCGCAATGTACTTTTTTAACACAGACACATGAAATACATTGTGAAGCCTAGACAGACTTGGCGGTAAAGCTATGCGATAGGCCACCAGACCAATTCTCTCTAAAATCTCAAATGGTCCAATAAATCTAGGGCTAAGCTTCTCTTTCTTCCCGAATCGAAACACCCCTTTCCATGGTGATACTTTCAAGAAAATAAAATCTCCTTTTTCAAATTCCAACTCACGTCTACGACGATCTGCATAACTCTTCTGTCTACTCTGAGTTGTTTGAAGACGTCCTCTAATCAACTTGATTTTCTCAACAGTAATTTGTATTAATTTTGGACCCAAAAGTTTTCTTTCACCAACCTCATCCCAGCAAATTGGGAACCTAGACTTTCTTCCATATAATGCCTCAAATGGTGCCATGCCAATACTTGAACGGAAGCTATTGTTATAAGCAAATTCGATCAACATTAGGTGCTCTTCCCAACCACCACTCAAGTATAGTACACACGTTCGAAAGGGTTTGAATAGTCCTTTTGGATTGTCCATCTATCTGTGGATGGAAAGCAGTGCTAAATCTCAATTTCGTCCCCAACTCTTTATGTAAGTTGGCCCAAAATCTTGAAGTGAACTGTAGATCTTTATCAGACACTATTGACATTGGAACTCCATGAAGCCTTGCTATCTCTTTAATGAATAACTTAGCTAGTTGCCCTACATTGTGTGTACTCTTCTTTGCCACGTAATGAGCCGATTTCATCAATCGATCGACAATTACCCTAATGCAATCACATCCTCTCCTAAAACGAGGTAATCCAGAGATGAAATCCATTGTTATGTGTTCCCATTTCCACTGAGGAATAGGAAGCGTTTGTAAAGTTCCCACTAGTCTTTGATGTTAGATCTTAACTTGTTGGCAGACTAAACATCGAGACACAAAAGCAGTAATATCTCTCTTAATATTCCTGTACTAAAAACTCTGCTTTAGATCATGATATATCTTAGTACTACCAGGATGCATACTGCAAGATGATTTATGTGCTTCTTTTAAGATCTCTGCCTTTAACTCTTCGTCTGTTGGTACACATAGCCTTTGCCCCATCCATAATGCATCCCCATTATCCAGTCTAAATCCAGGCTTATGTCATTTGCTGACATCTTCACGGATTTTATTGAGTTCTATATCGTTCTTTTGAGCTACCTTAACTTTATCAATTAGAGTTGGTTGGACTGTTAAATGTGCTAACAAGTTTGCTTGCCCATAAGCAATTACCTCAATCCCACATCTCCTCAAGTCCTTTACCAAAGGTGATTGCATGGTGATAAGATGCGTCATGCACCCAGATGATTTCCTACTCAAGGCATCTGCTACCACGTTTGCCTTACCTGGATGGTAATTAATAGAACAATCAAAATCCTTCACCAACTCCAACCATCTTCTCTGTCTTAAATTCAATTCCTTTTGAGTAAACAAGTACTTTAAACTCTTATGATCGGTAAAGATCTCACAAGTCTCCCCATACAAATAGTGTCTCCAGATTTTTAGAGCAAACACTATAGCAGCCAACTCCAAATCGTGAGTTGGATAGTTTTGTTCATAACTCTTTAACTGCTTAGAAGCATATGCTATAACCTTACCATATTGGATTTAAACGCAACCCAAACCTTTTTTAGAAGCATCACTGTAAATCACAAAACCTCCACCTTCAAAAGGAAGAGTTAAAATAAGGGCAATCACCAAATGACTCTTGAGCTCTTGAAAGCTTTTCACATGCCTCATCCTAATTGAACTTCACATTCTTCTTAGTTAAATTAGTCAATGGTGCTGTTATGCTGGAAAATCCTTTGACAAAGCGCATACAATAACCCGCCAATTTTAAGAAACTCCTTACTTCAGTCACACTAGAAGGCCTTTCCTAATTTACAATTACCTCCACTTTCACTGGATCTGCTGAAATACCATCCTTCGTCACTATATGCCCCAAAAACATCACACGATCAAGCCAAAACTCACATTTCTTAAATTTTCTATACAACTTCTCTTCCCGCAATGTTTCTAATACAATCCTTAGGTGTGTCTCATGCTCCTTCTTATTCTTAGAGTAAATCAATATGTCATCAATAAAGACGATGACAAACTGGTCAAAATAAGGTTGGAAGATCTTATTCATCAAATCCATGAACACTGCAGGAGCATTAGTTAATCCAAAAGGCATAACTAAGAACTTATAGTGTCTATAATGAGTTCGAAAAGCTGTCTTCGATACATCCTCACTTCTTATTTTCAATTGATGGTAGCCAGATCGTAAATCAATTTTAGAGAATACCGCTGCTTCTCGTAATTGATCAAAGAGGTCATCAATTTGAGGAAGAGGGTATTTATTCTTGACAGTAACCATATTCAACTGCCGGTAATCAATACACAACCTCATTGAACCATCTTTATTCTTTACAAACAAAACAGGAGCACCCTAAGGCAACACACTAGGACGGATGAAACCCTTATCTAGTAACTCTTGTAGCTGGACCTTCAGTTCTTTCAATTCAATGGGTACCATCTGATATGGCGCCTTGGATATAGGTATAGTACCAGGAACTAATTCTATAGTAAACTCAACCTCTCTATCTGGGGGTAGTCCAGGAAGATCATCAGGAAATACATCATTAAACTCCCTTACAATAGGTATGTCTCCAAGGCACACCCCATCGGGATCGTTAGAAACTATATATGCTAAAAATCTTTCACAACCCTTTTTTAGCATTTTCATTGCCTTAACCATAGAAATCAAAGCTTTATGACTTCTATGATTCCCTTGAAAATGAAATTCTTCCTTGCCAGGTACGTGAAAAATAATTTCCTTAGCAAACCAATCTATTGAAACATGGTAAGGTCCTAACTAATCCATCCTTAAAATCAAATCAAAATCATGCATCTCTAAAGGTAGAAGATCCACAATGAATTCTCTATCACACAATCTGATCACACATGACTTGTAAACATGATCTATTAACTGGCAATCCCCCATAGGAGTACTAATTGTCACGTGAACATCTAATGGTGTGATAGGCACATCAGCATAACGGGCAAAGACATAAGATATAAATAAATGTGTAGCACCAGGATCAAAAAGAACTTTGGCTTCTCTAGAGAATAAGGACAATGTACCTTATACTACATCATTGGACACCTTAGCATCTTTCTTCGTCAGTACAAAAACATGCCCTTGCACCTTCGGTTTCTTCCTCTGCCCTTTGTTAGTCAGAATATTTGTAGTCTCACGACGTCTTTTTAGGCAATCCATAATCCTATGCCCAGATTCTCCACAAGCAAAACAAGCTCCAGTTTTCCAATGGCATTCACCAGGGTTTCTCATTTCACAATGTCAACAAATGGGGTAGTTCCTCCGAGTGATGTCATCAGAAACCCCCTTATTATTCCATTTGTTACCTCCACCATTATACTTCTGGGAGTGAGTGCCCTGCATATAAGAACTTCTATTTCGCGGTCCACCTTATCGATTCTTTTTATTTCTCTAATCCCTCGTAACTTGAGCTTTAATAATATCCTTCTCCACAAGAATTGCTCGATCCACCAAATCAGCATAGTTGTTAATCTTAAGGATAGTCAATCGCCCTTTAATGTTAGGATGTAACCCTTCTAGGAACTTCCTACACTTACTACCCTCATTAGCAACCAAGGTAGGAGTAAAATGAAAGAGGGCAATAAATTGTTCCTCATACTCCGCAACAGACTTTGTTCATTGAGTCAACTTTAGGAAATTAGCCTCTATCTGATGTTGAACTCGTTCAGGAAAATACTTTTCATGAAAAGCTTCTAGAAATAACTCCCAAATAATGGGTGTATCTTGCAAGCCAGCCCTTAAAAGACGAGATTTGGCATCCCACCAGTGGTTTGCCTCATCCTAAAGGACAAATGAGGCCAGCATTACCCTCTGTTTTAGCCACAAATATCTTCTCCATCTGTTTTAGCCATGCCTCTGGAACCATGGGATCGGCAGTCCCCTGAAAGGTAGGTGGTCCCAATTTCTTAAATCGTTCTAAGTTCACCATAGGTCCCTGATCCCTTGCGCAACCTTGCCTTTCAACTGGCACATTCTCTTGTGCCCCAACTCTACCTCTAGCCATATCTTGAATTCACTTACTTTGTTGTTCCACCAATCTAACCATTGCACGCATCATAGGATTTCCTTCGTTATCCATCTCGCGCAAGGTTGGGTCAGCATCGTCAGCGACACCTAAAACATCTCTCGAGCTAGAGGCATGCTTAGTACCTCCCCTACGGGACATTTTTTGACTATAACACAGAGAATAAAAAAATTAACTAAATAATTAAAAGGGTAAATAATTCATAGCTAAAGGTCGTGCAAGCGCGCAGAGTACTAACTAGGTAGTATAACTAAGAAAAATTAGTTATTGGAAACAAGAGCAATAAATATTCCATTCTACGTTAATACCAAAGATCATATATCAAGAGTTATTACAAAGTCGCAAGCAACGAAAAAAAAATCAAAAGGACCAACAGAGAATTACTAGTCATAAATGATTACTCATTGCCGTAAAATATTTATTCATTCTATTAACCTCAATAAAGTCTACAGAGTCTCATGTCCTACAACCACAAAGTTCATAGGTGTACTCAACCGGATAGGAAAAGGATCTATCTTTACTTTTCTTTCCTTAGTCTTGACTCCAGCTGTCTCAACTTCCTTAGGAGTTCTATAAGGTAGTTTATTTAGACCTGGAGATACCCAACTTTTGCTATAGTAAGGCTTAAATCGAGGTCCTGTCCAAAATAGGCGACATATTGAAGGACAACATTTGTCCATGAGGTTCCTAATAACGCAACTATTGCACAGTAAAATTAAAACAGATGGCGGAAGCTCTAGAATCCTCGGATCGACTTCATTCAAAAACGAAAATCAAGAGGAAAGATTGAAGTTTAATTACCTCACTTGTAGTTTCAGAAATGACTTCGTCAAGTAGGAGAAAACAACTGAAAACAGCAAGCTCCGAACATTGTCCAGAAAAACAGCTCTGCACGAACAGCTTCTGTTTTGCCACGATCTGAGATCCTTTAAGCACCCCAATTATGATGCCTCTAATCATTCCACACTTAGAAATGTTCTAGGAGTTCAGAGGATTTGGAATCACGAAATTTCATTAAGAAATGAGAGAGATAATGAAGGAACATGAATGCTAGCTCATGTTGAATCCTTCCACCAAATAAAGCCACCATTATCTCTAATAATGGCACCAAACATTATCATGTGCTAGACCCACCCACTTAGCCATTATTTATTGAAATTGATCTCATCACTTCAATAAACTATTTAATTAAATAAATAAATAGCTAATATTAATTAATTTCGGAATTAATTATTTAACCCCATTTTGATCACATCAAATGGTTAAATGTGGGCTTCTCTTGTAACATGTTCTAGTGCTTTCTCTTAATCCATATTGGATCCAATAAAAGCCCATAATTCTAAACCCAAAATTGGTCTCGAAGTCCATAATCATATATGAACCCGAACATGTCCAAAATGGTCATTTTACGTGCTCGACATTCCATAATGTTTAATTGAGGATTTATGAAATTTATTTTGTTCCTTAAACTATTTATGGAACATCTAAATTTCTATCTTAAATCATATTTAAGATATATTTATATTTATATTCATTCTCAATGAATTATAATATAAATATTGATTTTTCTAAAATTAGGAAATCTAACTTCTCATTTTCTAGTAACTCCTTTTTCATTTCTATATTGTGTGTGACCTTTTAGGTTCTTAGTTATAAGGTAGTAGAACTATTTTAATGATAACTCTTTATTCATTAAATGATGCTAAACTCTTTAGTCATCAATTAGAACCTTTCTAATGACCTTAAGATGCATTGGTAATACGCTTTACCAATATTGATTATAAGGTTTCTACAAGTCATGAGTGACACCTAACAGTATATCACGACTATCCAAATAACAAGAATTGTTGGATCTATAGAACCTATTCCATTGTATCTCTATGTCTTGGTCTCTTCATCATCCATGTCCAGAGAAAAGCACGGCTTATGGTTTATTATGTTAAGCAGTTGTGCTTTATCTCAAAATAAATCTAAATGAACTTGGCATGAAAATATAATTTGAACTCCTTCAAATGTATTTCACCTTGGCCAAGGATTTCTCATGTCAATTCATATTATCTCATAGGGACATCCTTTTGTATATTACAAAGTGATGAATTCCATATTGGCCATCAACTTGTCTTCATACATAGCCAACCATGACAGCTATTGCTAGATCTCTTCCGTGATTAGGAATCAATCGTTATGCATTCACATATCAGAGATGTCTATGTATAAGACATCTGTTATGCCTCAGGTCTAAAGACCATTACTAAACATAGTGTCTGTTACAATGTATAATAAGCCATTAACACTCAAGACCATATGGCTTACTATATTCGGTCATGTTCAGTAAACTCGTTCTCTTAACAAGTACCTATGTGTTTGACTTGACATCTCATGTCAATGATATGAAACTCACCATCCATCTTAGTATCACTTACCATAAGGAGTCATAACACATACTAGTGTTTATAGGAATTTATAATGTCCAATCATAAATCCACCACTAGGAACTATTTTAGAAGTATAGTACAAAGGATACACGTTTCATATTCTCGACATACTCAAGAATGTGTTCCTTAACTATTTTACTTCTTGGACTATATTCATTAAATTAATATATGAATATTAATAACTTTGCCATTTTATAAATATCAAAATGCTATTCAAATACAATTATTCCCTAAACAATCAAATCACCATTCGATTGGCCTTTAGGGCATATTACTAACACATATTACAAGCTTATTCCTGTTAGCTCCCTTGCCATAAACACGTACTCCACGTATAGCCTCATTGAGCTTCTTTCTTGAAGCTCTAGGTCCTAGAGGAGTATCGATGTATACATCTATAGTCTTTCTTTGTCTGTCATCCATTCGTTACTTATGAAGTCTCCTAAGATCTTTGACAAGAACTCCTCCTAAGATAAATTGTTCGGACCTGTCAATTTCTGTCCATCTCTTATTCATAACACTTTTCATACCCAAAATGTCCTTCTTCATGACTTCAAAACAAATATAATCGATTTTATTAGACAATCTAATTAAACCGTAAAAAGGTCTACATAATCCTAACCTAGCGCTCTGATACCACAATTATAATACCCCAAATCTAACACGTGCGGAGCACGTGAAGAAGGAGGTTACTCATAAATCATAATTTTTACTAACAAGTTTCAAACTGAAATACCTCTAATTCTTATTCAAATAAAACCACATATCCAAACGTCTAATACAAAATAATCTCTCCCGAGGACTTAAAAATAATAACAAAAGTCTCAAACTCCAAATTACAAGTTCATAATAGAAAAACTAAATAGAAATACAAGTCTATTCCTCCTCTTATTCAAATGGCAAACAGAAACGGAAAATTACTAACTCCAAAGCTAAGCGCACCCCTCAAAAGGAACTTAATCTGCAAAAAGTAATGACGAGGGGTGAGCTGTCAACTCGGTAAGTAAAACCATTTCTAACATACTAGGCCTATCGATACAAAAATATTGCAAGCCTTTTTTTAATTACATATATCATAATCCATAATTTTCATAAAAATGATATATCACGTTAACATAACATAAATTCTTAATAATTCAGAATATCTAAAAGCATATTTTCTTACGAAGCAAACCATATAATACGTATACAAAAAATAAAAAGTTAGCTCATGTCACATAGTCTCACCTATAGTTCCGGTGACCCGGCCAGAAACAGAATCAGAATATCGTGTGCACACTCAAACAGAAACTCAGTACTGGTCCAAACAGATATATCGTATATTACGATCAGAATCAAAATCAAAATCAGAATAACTATGGACGATGAGCCAAAACATTAGGAATCTCATACAATCATCAATAATCGAAATCATACATGGGTATAAAATATTTGTATCATATTTATAAAAGTTCATAACAATAATTTAGGCTTGCATAACATTTTATAAATAAAATCATAAAAGTAGTCATTTAACAAAATAACTTACATATTCATAAGCATTTAAAAAATACTTTTTAAAAAGAATTTAGCTTTAAAACATTTACATAAAACTAATTTTATTATCAAAATCAATTATTCCTTTAAGTAGTACAAAAACATTTATACTTATAATAATAATATCAAAATACTTATACATATCCAATATACTAGGAATGAAGTTACTTACCTCGACAAATGAATTTGAATTAACACACCTCTAAGCTTCTAAGTGTTAGTAATATGCCCTAAAAGCCAATCGAATGGTGATTTGATTGTTTAGGGAATGATCGTATTTGAATAGCATTTTGATAATTATAAAATGGCAAAGTTATCAATATTCATATATTAATTTAATGAATATAGTCCAAGAAGTAAAATAGTTAAGGAACACATTCTCGAGTATGTCGAGAATATGAAACGTGTATCCTTTGTACTATACTTCTAAAATAGTTCCTAGTGGTGGATTTATGATTGGACATTATAAATTCCTATAAACACTAGTATGTGTTATGACTCCTTATGGTATGTGATACTAAGATGGATGGTGAGTTTCGTATCATTGACATGAGATGTCAAGTCAAACACATAGGTACTTGTTAAAAGAACAAGTTTATCGAACTTGACCAAATATAGTAAGCCATATGGTTTTGAGTGTTAATGGCTTATTATACATTGTATCGGATACTATGTTTAGTAATGGTCTTTAGACCTGAGGCATAACAGATGTCTTATACATAGACATCTCTGATATGTGAATGCATAAAGATTGATTCCTAATCACGGAAGAGATCTAGCAATAGCTGTCATGGTTGGCTATGTATGAAGACAAGTGTATGGCCAACATGGAATTCATCACTTTGTAATATACGAAAAGGATGTCCTTATGAGATAATATGAATTGGCATGAGAAATCCTTGGCCAAGGTGAAATATATTTGAAGGAGTTCAAATTATATTATTATGCCAAGTTCATTTATATTTATTTTGAGATAAAGCACAACTGCTTAACATAATAAACCATAAGCTGTGCTTTTCTCTAGACATGGATGATGAAGAGACCAAGACATAGAGATACAATGGAATAGGTTCTCTAGATCCAACAATTCTTGTTATTTGGATGGTTGTGATATACTGCTAGGTGTCACTCACAGCTTGTAGAAACCTTAAGATCTATATTGGTAAAGCGTATTACCAATGCATCTTAAGGTCATTAGAAAGGTTCTAATTGATGACTAAAGAGTTTAGCATCATTTAATGAATAAAGAGTTATCATTAAAATAGTTCTACTACCTTATAACTAAGAACCTAAAAGGTCACACACAATATAGAAATGAAAAAGGAGTTACTAGAAAATGAGAAGTTAGATTTCCTAATTTTGGGAAGATCAATATTTATATTATAATTCATTGAGAATGAATATAAATATAAATATATCTTAAATATGATTTAAGATAGATGTTCCATAAATAGTTTAAGGAACAAAATAAATTTCATAAATTCTCAATTGAACATTATGGGATGTCGAGCACGTAAAATGACCATTTTGGACATGTTCGGGTTCATATATGATTATGGACTTCTAGACCAATTTTGGGTTTAGAATTATGGGCTTTTATTGGATCCAACATGGATTAAGAGAAAGCATTAGAACATGTCACAAGAGAAGCCCACATTTAACCATTTGATGTGATCAAAATGGGGTTAAATAATTAATTCCGAAATTAATTAATTTAGCTATTTATTTATTTGATTAAATAGTTTATTGAAGTGATGGGATCAATTTCAATAAATAATGCCTAAGTGGGTGGGTCTAGGACATCATAATGTTTGGTGCCATTGTTAGACATAATAGTGGCTTTATTTGGTGGATGGAATCAAAATGAGCTAGCACTCATGTTCCTTCATTATCTCTCTCATTTCTTAATGAAATTTCGAGATTCCAAATCCTCCGAACTCCTAGAACATTTCTAAGTGTGGACTGATTAGAGGCATCACAATTGGGGTGCTTAAAGGATCTCAGATCGTGGCAAAACAGAAGCTGTTCGTGCAGAGCTGTTTTTCTGGACAGTGTTCGGAGCTTACTGTTTTCAGTCGTTTTCTCCCACTTCACGAAGTTGTTTTCGAAACTGCAAGTGAGTTAATTAAACTTCAATCTTTCCTCTTGATTTTCGTTTTTGAATGAAGTCGATCCGAGGTTTCTAGAGCTTCCGCCATCTGTTTTAATTTTACTGCGCAATAGTTGCGTTATTAGGAACCTCATGGACAAATGTTGTCCTTCACTAAGAGCCTCAATCACCTTCAATACCTTAAACAATACAAGTTATGACAATTAATAACTTATTCTAAGAATCTGATTTTCTAACTCATACCTGTATTGGTCTGATTCTCAGAATTTTAACTCTTAATCTAGAACTCAGAATGATGTAATATTCTATGGAAAAATTCTGGACATCCATGAGTACCCCATATAAAATTTACAAGAGGAATCGGATATCATAAATATTTTAAAAACTAT
Source organism: Citrus glauca (assembly GCA_029633175.1). Lineage (NCBI taxonomy): Eukaryota > Viridiplantae > Streptophyta > Magnoliopsida > Sapindales > Rutaceae > Citrus > Citrus glauca. The sequence goes on from JAQOOD010000001.1 coordinate 16,714,934, forward strand.
TTACTTTTCACCCAATTCGAAACTGTTTTCACATAATCTAAACCAAACAGAACAGGTTCCGTGATTTTTATAAAATAAAATACTAATCAGAAAATTATGAAATTACAACTGGGAATCCTAGACACATATATTAGCCTACATATAAACTTTCAGAATTTTCCGAGTTCATTTGATGGAACAAATAGTCTTACAAATCCGATCGCAAATGCTGGAATCGTAGTTTTCCAGTGCAGTGGTTTCTATTTCGAAAATACATATAAAATTGAAAACGAAGTCGAATTTAATGAAATAAAATTTAATCAAGAAGCCCTACATGTCTAGTTTCCAGAAATATAAATTTTATAAGAAAATTCGTTCAGAAAATATAGGTTTAAAATCGATATAATCATGCTGTCCAAAATTATCCTGTGCTTAATACGTCAAGGATTGATTAACTAAACTCATAATAAATCAAAACCCTAAACAATGCCCAAATGCATTCTAAATCTTGCATTATGATCTAAAACCATTCAGAATCGTGCCAATATAAACCCTAGATAGAGTGATTAAAAATAGGGAGAATAACTTACCCGTCGCTTTGATTCTCTCCTAAACAAAAGTTTGAATCCTAAGATTTGTGTAGGAGCATAAAGAGCAGTAGAGAAGAAGAATAAAAGTCGTGAATTTAGGGTTATGGAAGGGGAAAAGTATGTATTTATAGGGAATCTTAAGAAACCCTATTTAATAAGGAAAAATAACCCTTTTTCAAAACTATCTCATAAATGAACTCTATTTTATTATTACTATCCCTTTCTTAAGAAGGGTTATAGCCATCCATAATTATCAATGAAAGCCCAATTTCCATAATGGAAATTTGTGGTGTTACAGGGGGGTTTGTTGAGTGTTAGAAAATGCATATATATAAAGGAGAAAATCTTTATTTTAGATTTCACATCTTACTAACAACCTTTACTTTTATGTATTTAAGCTTCTTGTAATTTAATTATGTGTGTTTTATTTTAATTAAGTATTTTGTATATTTTAGGGGTATCGTAGTCATTTCACAATAAACGAGAGATCAAACGGTAAAACAGACATCACTTTTAAACTTAGGACGGTCAAAAACCTTAGGAGGAGCATAAAATGAAAATGGCACTGTTCACATGTACTGTTCTATTCACATGTACGGTATTATCTACATTACTGTTCACGAAACTGTTCACATAGACCGATCAATGATGTGGCTTTGACCGATGATGTGTCACGATCATATTGGACTAAAATTCTTATGCACTGTTGATCAATGATGTGGCAGCAAATCAGTGGACCAAAACTTTCGCGTACGGTTCATGCATTACACAGGATTATTTTCAACAAAACCGCGTACTGTTGATTGATGACATGGCGCAATCCTGAGCGTCCAAACTATTTTTAATTCGATGGCCATGATTTGCTCGATGTATCTATAAAAAGGGGACCTCTCCCCCCTAATTTGATATCTCTGAATCCATTTTTGCGATCCATTTTCTGTAATTCCTTCTCAATCTTGTATTTTCTATGTATTTTAATAAATTTTCATTTTTCTCCTAGTTCAATTATGAGTAACTAATTTTCTTTCAAGCTTGGGTTGAAGGTAAAGTCTTAACATGTGTCATGGGCTTTATTTGGTAAATTCATTTTCTTTTCCCCTCTATTTTTTGTGGATGATTTGACTTTTCGTCGACAAATAATAGTAATCTTATCTAGATACTGCCTTGGTTACACCGGCTCCCTAGTACAAGGTTATTATTATTTGGCACGATAAGCCCTTAGCACCATATTGATTAGAGTGTGGTTCATGAGTTATGGAAATCCCCCTCATGATTTAATTGGCATTAATAAGGAATATTTAGCCCATGGTGCATGTTGATACAAATCTAGATATCCAAGTATGTCATTTCAATAGATTTATCTTCAATTTATTCTCACCATTTCAATTCCAATTTTAGGATAATCTAAATCCTTATCATCACAAATCCAACCACCTATTTACAAAATTAATTCTACATATAATTAAAATCCTCCTCCTCATGGGATCGACACTCGTCACCATTGATCTATACTACAATAAATTCGTGCACTTGCGAGTTCAATAAAATTTGTACAAGAATGGTCCCCAGGTCACACGTATCTTTCTATTCTCCATTGACATGCTATCATCAGAGAGAGCAATGAGAAACTTAAAGGATTCTCTAGGAGAATGTGTTGATCTGGAAGAGCAACCACACAACCCTAGGAGCAATTCAACATTATGGATTTAGGTACACTTTCACATAATTTTGTTATTAATTCTTGGTGATATAATATTCATGCTCCTGGGTTATAGGTGATAGTTTTGATCAAAGGTTTTCTTGTTCTAACAGTAATCAATATATGTTTGTAATTGTGATATGTTGAGTTTACTTAATGGTACTTTAGCATTAACTCTCAACACCTACTAGTCATGCATTATTTAATATTACTGATCTTTATTACTTAATTATTGTCATTATTTTTAATAAATAAATTAGTGATTGCTTCTAGTTGGGGTTTTCTTTGATATTGAAGCTGCAATTGATGGCTCAACAACAAAGATTAGAAGATTGGTTTTATTCAACCTAATAAATACACCATGACCAAGTTGTTGGCAGTCATCATTGACATATGTTGGTATACACCCATCATATATGCACTTATAAAAGAGTACAAGGTGATGCTTCCTTGATTATTTGAGTACCTAAATATGTTAACTAATGAAGATATACAAGATGGATTGTTAAAGTCGAAGGGAAAATGATATCATTAGGCAAGATTGATTGTGAATAACTTTATTGGTCCAAAACCAACTTATAGATCCTTTAAAAATTAAAGTAGCAATAATGAATATGAATGTTGAACCTAACATGGATTGGTCTAATTTCACTGATGCAGAGAATATTACTATTGAAACTATTAGGGTGACATTGTTTGTCCTTAATGGCGATCATCTTACGAAAGAAGAAGTCTTGAGCAGTTTTATTTCCTTTTAATTCACGTACAAATCATGGGAATTCAGTGCCAATGTTCGAAAAGAAGTCTTGTGAGGAGAAAAGTTCTTCAGGTAAGGATGGAGTCAAGAAGACTATCTATTATTTTTAGGTGCAAGAATACATTTAAAGTATAGGAAGATGCATCTATAGTATTTTTTGTTGACATTGGTAACAAAAAATGTGATTCTGGGGACTGACAAATCTTTCGGTTGCCTTGTAAATATTAGTGATGCTAATGTGGTGGGTTCGGGGTAGGGATCATCATCCCCGACAAACCCGATTTGAAAGCAATCCTTAAACACACCCCGTACCCCAAAAAAATTTCACTTGGGGATAATTTCAGTGTGTCCCTAATCTCCATTTATTTTTTTTAAAATTAATAATTTTGAAAAACATTATGAAAATAAAATTACAAATGACCTAATTTTCAAAACCTCAATAGTCCACATAACCAAAAGAACAAATTGAAAAAAAGAAAAAAAGAAAAAAATTCATTAGTCTCAATCTTTCGCCAATTATCAGAGAAATCTTCTTCATGTATCTCTGCAACTCTTTCTTTGCCTTAAAGAAGAAACAATTTTGCCATTGCTAAATCCTTAAAGTGCTAATTATTAAAGAAATTCAAAAAATTGAATAAAAAATCTTGAACAATGCTCTTTGCTTTTGTGTATCTAGCCATGTGAGGTCATTGACACATTTTGTTCTCCTACTTCTTCTGCTATTCTTTTCTTCACTCACTTGTTCGCTTCTTCTAGGTTCCGAGTTGCCGAATCAACTCAACTCAACATGATGGCATCCTCGTTGTGAGATCATAGCAGTTCACTATTCTTATATCGGAAGCCAAGAAACAAAAGCTCTATTGGAGACTTGGAGGTGGCAATGGGTAGAGTCTAGCGTTTTGAGAGAAGCCGTGAGTTTAGATCTAGGATTTTGTTTTATTTTTTCATTATTTGAATTTTTAATTATTTGATTAAATTAAAATATATTTTATTTTTTTAAAAAAAAACATATTTCGGGTTTGAATTCGGGTTCAGGGACCCAATAAAATTCCCAAACCCATACCCGAAATATTCTTGGGGTTTGGGTTTGTCCCCAAAATACACCCATTTTTAATTTTGAAGTTCTTTGGGGGCCCATACCCAACTCCAATTAATTGGAGACTCGCAGATATGGGCCCTCTAAGGGAATGTTGCCATTTCTCGTAAATATACCATTTGTTCTATTAATGCCAAGAGGTTCAAAGATGAGGAGTATGTGCACAATATTTGGAAAAGAATGTTTTTCTAGGCATCTATTAATCCAAGCTTATACCTGATAAGACTAAATGGCCATTGGAGCTAAGTGACAATGTATAGCCACACATGTGATCATGTTTGTTAGAAGGACATAAAACAGGAGAGGGGAGAAGCTGATGAGCCTATTACATTCAATAAGTATTCTAGTGTTAAATGCTTTAAATGTTACCATTGGGGGCACAACAAAAGGACCTGTCAAATTGAAAAAAAAAATCAGTCGAATAGGTTAGTCAAATCTAAGCTATTTATTAATGTTTTCTTACATGGTGCAACATACAAAACTTAACATTAGTGCTTAATTAAAAAAAAGAATGAAGAAGAAAGCTTAAAGTCCTAGTAGACTAACATTGAAGTATTTATGTTACAATCAATTGTTATTGACAATGGTGAAACCAATATCCTTTAAACTTTTGTTTCTTCATTTAACTTACTTACTTACTTTACTACTTTCTAACTAGTATTAACCTTTTGTATTTGTTCCTTTAGTCATTCAGGAAACTTACTCAAGAATGAGACTATTACAACTAGAGCATTCAACATATGATAGATTAATTATTGGCACAATAATGAAGATAGGCATGGCTACATAATCCCACTAATTAATTATTTTAAGAGATTAGATAATGCAACACGTTTTGAAGGGCCTAGGTTTTGAGATAATGTATAATCTTTTGCTTAGGTTGACTATAGGTTTAAGCCTTTTGTTTTTTTGTTGAATTTTAAAACTTATGTAATCATGCCAAAGGCAAGTAGTGTGTTAAGCTTGCATAGTTAACTATTGCAAACTCGATAGAAATTACAAATATTGAATGTACTTCTTTCTTGTTATATAAAGCTATTCAAAAAGGCTAAAATTGATACTACTGCTATTATATTAATGTTGGAATGTTGTAGATGGTTTTATTTGAAAATATATATTTGAATAGATTTATTGTTTGCATATGTTTATATCTGATGATCATTGGAAATGCTTGTTCTAATGTTGCTGCCATCAATATGGTTTCACAGGTTATATAATGAGCTTGAGTTAGTTTTTGACAGAAATAGATTTGCCAATGTTAGTGTTGTGCAAATTTTATTAAACTCACAAGTGCACGAATCTATTGTAAAATAGATCAATGGTGACAAATGTTGATTTCACAAGAGCGGATTTTAATTGTGTGTAGAGTTAATTTTCTAAGTGGGTGATTGGATTTTGTGGTGAAAGTGATTTAGATTCTCCTAAAATTTAAATTAAAATGGCTGAAATCAATTAAAGTGAAAACTATTAAAATGAAGTGTTTGGATCTCTTCATCTTCACTCAACATACACCATGAGCTTAATATTCCTTATTAGCACCAATTAACCACTCTCCAATAAATATGGTGCTAAGGGCTTATCGTGCCAAATAATAATAATCTTGCACTAAGAAGACGGTTATACCAGTGCAATATTTAGACAAGATTATTACTATCTGTCAACGAAAAGTCAAAACATCCACAAACATTAGAGGAGAAGAGAAAGTAAATTTACCAAATTAAGCCCATGGAACATGTTGAGACTTCACCTTCAACCCAAGCTTAAAAGAAAATTAGCTACTTATAATTGAAATAGGGGTAAAATGGAAATTTATTAAAATACATAGAAAATACAAGATAGAGAAGGAATTACAGAAAATAGAGCTCAAAAATGGATTCAAGGGTGTCAAATTAGGGGGAAGCCCCTATTTATAGATACACTGAGTAAATCATGGCTATCAAATTAAAATTATTTAGATGCTTAGGCTTGCGCCACGTGCCAAGTTCTGATTTGATAGAACACATCATCAGGGCTGTCATTCCGTGTATATGCATGTATCATACATATGTTTTTCGGTCCATTGACATACTGCCACATAATCGGTTAACTCCACATAATCAACTTAGTCCAATAGGATCGTGACACATCATCGGTCAAGCCACATCATCACTCAACGCCACATAAGCAGTCAATGCCACATCATTCGTCCAATCTAATGATATCACGTTATTGGTCAATGCCACATCATCGTACCGAATATGTGGACAGTGTCATTTATCCTTTTATACTCCTCCTAAGGTTTTCGACTGTCCTGAGTTCAAAATTGCTGTCCGTTTTGCTATCAGATCTCTCGTTCATTTTGAAATGACCATAATGCCCCCTAAATAGATAAAATACTTAATTATAATAAAACATTCATAATGAAATACATAAAGGTAGGGATGTTAGTGAGACTTGGAGTGTAAAATGACAATTTTCTCTTTTATAAATATACATTTTCTAGCATTCAACACACCCCCAACCAACTTATTGCTAGTCCCCAGTAAATTAAGCGGAGACAAAGTTCAAACCTAAAATGAATTTTTTTTAAAATAGTCGTGTTTATTCAATTAGACTAATGATAGACATTGTCATAACTACAGTAATGAAGCCACTTTGAAGAATGACATGTCAAACCTCAAAATCTCACCTGTAGTAGTGACACTCTCATAAAGAAATTAAACTTAATAAAAATAGTCACTCCAATGAATGGTAAATTGAGAGAAAATAATAAAGAAGTAATATAACACACTCTCACCAAGAAATATTCCCATAACTTAGAAATAACACGATCTTAAGTAAAAAAAATACTAGTCAAACCAATGTACTCAATTTTTTTATGCATCACTACATCTTTTTAGCCTATATAAATAGCTTCTACTTCAGACTATAATTCTCTAAAATCAAGAAAGACTTTTATTAGGACATAACATAGGTTAGGAACATGGCTATCAAATGAGGGAAAGTAGGAAAAACAAAATATATGTTTGAGAAAAAAATAAAACTGTTTTGACGATTACAAGGTACATTTTGCTTATTTATTATATTGTTATTTTTCTCTCTTTTTTTTTCTTTTTTCTTCTTATTTTGATTTTTTTTGTATATGGCACAACTTTATTGAACAAAATAATTATTTAAAATTTTCTCAAACATGAATAGGTGATGAAATTTATAAGATATTGGGTAATATTCTAAATCCGAGTGGGTCAAGATGATAAGTTGACTCTATGTGTGTGTGTGTGTGTGTGTATTAACAAAAAGGTTCAAAATGGTTAACTATGGATATTTTATAAAAGGGATGGTTAGAAAGACTCAAATGGGTCAAAGATAATCTTTCCATCGTCTTTTAGGGCTCTAAATAATCTTCGATATCTACGAGTTAGATGGGCTTTCAGATGTAACAACACAAATTTTTTATATTTTTAGTATTTATTTATTTAGTTTATTTAGAGGGTTGACTCAAAAGAAATCTAACGATCATGTATAAAATAATAAACTACTAACCTATATGAAGGATGGGTAAAAAGGGTTACTCTCCAAGAAAAATAATAGGCTCAAAACTTATACGAAATTTATTATGAGATGTGCATTCCTTCAAGCAACTCATATTTGTCTCTAACATTAACATGTAGAGTGGCAAACATGGTGTAACCTAACTCAAGACCAAAGATAATACAAATATTAAAATTTAAAAGTCATCATGTCATCTAATGTTAAGAGATCACACAAAATTGCCAATTTCTTTTAAATGACATTCCACCCCCAAAACTATTCTAAATATGAAAAATATGCATGCAGAAAGGTGAATAATGATATAGAACAACTAATTGGTAAAAGAAGTTAGAAAGATCACACTTAAAATGACTGCTGAATCTTAATAATAAGGTAATAAAGAAAAATAAAATGTTCAGAAAGTAAAATTTTATTTTATTTTTTTCAAACTAAGAAGATTCATTTCTAGAGTTACTACACTCCATATTCAACCATCTTTAAGTCAAAATTTTGAAAGTGTATATTTACAAAGGAGAAAATTAGAAGGAAGAAGTTAGAAAAAAAATGATTGTCAAAGCTTAATAAAGAAAAAGAAAATGCCTGGAATTTTCTTTTTTTACTTTCAAACTAAGAAGCTGCATTTTTAGAGTCACTACACTCCATATTTAGCCATTTTTGACTCAAAAAGTTAGTCATGGTTAGCCTCTACAAAAAAATCAGTAAAAACTTCACTAAGATTGAGGCATTCCACAATTATCAACTATTTCCTCCTCCCACGAAACACTGTCCTCAATGTTTTAAAGGAAATAAAATATCACCTGAGTGTTGCAACACAAAAGAAAATATTTACAAGCGGGGAGTTAAATCTAATTTGCATTTCTTATTACAGCTACTGTTACAATTATTATTTGGATACTCCAACACAAAGGTCTTAGGATTTGGTGGTCTATAAGCTTGTAACAAATCAAGTAGCTCATTAGTAGTATGAGCATAAAAAAAAAAATTCGTTGTGAAAGGAATAAAATAGTTTCTTATTGCATGGTTAAAAAATACAATAAAGTCATCATAAAATTTATTGACATTTAGCAAACCGATGGGTTTCAAGTAAATGTTCAGATGAGTCAAAGATGCTAAATGTGATAAGTGCTTCTAGAGTTGCAAGATCTCCTGATAGGAAAATAAAACCATCAGCATGATTTAGCATTTTAGTTATTCTCTCTTACATGCTTGAGACAACTAAGTCTTTTCCAGTTGGTGAGTCAAACAAAACAGCCCAAAGGTTTTAGAGTTCTTGGATGATGCCTACCACTTGGCTCCCTTTGATATGAGTAGTTTCTAAGATCAATTTTGATAACCCTCAGTCACCTCTTCCATATACCAAGTGTAATTTTCTTGCTGCTGTGCTTTAACCAAAATCTAAGGCTACCTCAACGAACTCTTTATATTTACCATAATTAAACTCAGAGAATACACAAATGTTTTTGAATTGTTTATTAGGAGTAGCTGTCATTGGGATACTTCTTAAAAACAATTTGTGAGTACTTAAAAAAATCATATTTAAGGATCTTAGTGACAATGGTTCATAACTGTCTATAAAGTGGCATGTTTGTGTCAATTAACGCATAAAACACATGGTTCGAGAGTCAAAAAGGAAATAGTACAAAGAAAAAACAAATAATGATAAAATAAAATTATTAAAGACAAGAATGCAAATGATAAACACAATAGTAAAATAAAACAACAGTGAAATAAAATTATATTTACAAGTACTTTTTACTATGACTCACATCTTCCTCTAGTTTTACATCCAAAAACAGCTTGAACGCTGTTTATGGGTCGAGGATAGGCTTTCCATCTAGTTTTCTTGTAAATAGGTAAACCAAGTCGTTTATAGTCAGATTCCTGAGATTGTATCATGCATACTCTTTATGGAATAATGGCCATAACTAGAGAATTGCTCTATGTATGTATCTACTGGGATGTGTTTCAAGAGACAAAAGGATATCATCTAATGACTCTCTATTCAAGTCATCTATAATGAATTGAATCTTATCTTCCCTGCTATGAAACAATATTCTTAAAGAACATGGGTTTTTATCGCATCTCATTTTAGCACACTTATGAACAACAACAAAAAGTTTTTGAGCTCTTTGTTTTCTTACGTAATTTTCTTTACCGCAACTAGGTATGTATGAAATAAATTTGGGAGGCAACCCACCTGCCATTTATGCTTTGGTCTCGATTAACCAACAAATGTCAACAGAGATGTTATACCTCAAGAGCAATTGCATACGTTCGGACCGAGCTTTATTGATTGTAGAAGGGCATTCTGAGGGAGTGAAGGAAATCGATTGTGAAGCTTTGCTAAAATCGCTTTTTTGTCCATACATTCATCTCAGAATATCAATTATTATGGGAAACTGAAGCAACCGACTTTGATTGTCACAGAGTACCGTTATCCACCACTAACTGTGGTAATAAACTAAAGCACACAAAGAAAATTAATTTTAGAATCATTCTCTTATTGAATTTACCTCAAACTCCAAATGGATGTCATAGATAGCTCCCTCAATTTCTCTGAGTTTTCTTTCCAAAGCCTCAACATGAGATACTAACTCTGGTGGTTGTAGATCCTAAATATGATGTGTTTTACAAAATCCTATCTGGCTTATGAGATGAGAATTTACACATTGAAGTCGTCTACGAAGGTTCAAGAGGATCTATCTAGTTGAGGTACACATGATTAAAGGTGATAAAAGAAAACTTAATGGTTAAACAAACACACTAATGCAAAAATAATTTCAATAACCAAAAGAATAGTAAAAAGAAAAAAATTAAATCACAAAAAGAAAAAAAAATCTCAATTGAAATTTGGTGGGTCACTCAAATTTATTTTGGTGTCCTCTCTATATGGTTAGTACTCTAAATATGGCTTTAATCTTTGACCATTAACTTTATAGGTGACACCGTTATTTGTATCTTTAATTTCAATTGCTCCGTGTGGAAAAACAATGTGAATAATAAAGGGGCCAGACCATTGAGAACGTAACTTACCTGGGAATAGGTGCTAGCGAGAATTGAATAAAAGCACTTTCTTACATAATTTGCTTGTCATGAAAGACTTTCATTTGCTGCTTGTAAATCTTGACATTTTTGCATGAATCATTGCAAATTTTTTTAAGTTTTTAAGTTTTGCCAGCTATAATCTTCTTTCTGAACTAGCTTGCTGCATGTCAAAATTGAATTTCTTGATGGTATAGTACGAACGATGCTCAAGTTCCTCAGGTAAATGGCAAGGTTTTCCATACATTATCTTATAGGGTGACATCCCAATCAGGGTCTTGAAAGTCGTTCTATATGGCCATAATGCATCATCGAGTCTTAATGACCAATCTTTTCTGTCTGGTCTCATCGTCTTTTCTAATATGTAATTTATTTCTCGATTGGAGATCTCAACTTGGCCACTGGTTTGCGGATGATATATGGTCCCCACTTTATGAGTGATGGAATATTTTGTCAAAAGAGTTTTGAATGATTTGTTACAAAAGTAGGCACCACCATCACTGATTATTTCTCGAGGAATCCAAATTGTGAAAGAATATTGCTTTCAAAAATCCTATCACCACTTTGTAATCATTGGTTCTACATGGAATTGCTTTTACCCATTTCGATACGTAGTTAACAGTAACCAATATATATTGGTGGTCAAAAGAAGGGGGAAAGGGTCTCATTAAGTCGATACCCCATACATCAAAATCAACCACTAAAATTGGGTTTAGTGGCATCATATTTCTTTGTAGAATGCTCCCCATTCCTTGACACCTATCACATAAAGAGCAAAAAGTGTAAGCATCTCAAAATACAATTGGCCAATAGAAACCACATTGTAAAACTTTAGTAGCTATTTTCTTAGCGCTGAAATGACCTCCACAAGTTTGTTTATGACATAATGAAAGGACATTTTGAAATTTATTTTTTGGGACACATTGTCTAACTTTGATTTCAAAAGAAATCTTTTTTTTTCAACAAAAAATTTGGTTGTCTTGCTTAGTCAAATGCTCTGGATGTTGACGTGTAATAAGATAGTTAACTATATCAGTATACCATGGTACTACTTCCACACTTAGTAATTGTTCATCTGCAAATGATTTATTCAATGGTAATTGTTCTGTAATTGCGTCAAAATTGAGACGAGACAGATGGTCTGCTAAAACATTTTCTGTTTCTTTCTTATGTTTGATTTCAAAGTTAAATTCTTGCAAAAGTAGCACCCAATGAACTAGTCTAACTTTTGTATCTTTCTTTATGAGAAGATATTTAAGAGCAACATGATCTATGAACACAATTATGCTACAACCAATGAGATAAGATCGAAATTTCTCTAATGCAAACACTATTGCTAGCATTTCTTTTTCAGTAGTTGAATAGTTCAAATGTGCATAATTCAATGTCATACTAGTATAGTAAATGACATGGGAAATTCGATCGACTCTTGTCCTAATACTACTCCTACTACACAATTAAATGCATCACATATGAGCTCAAATGGTATGTTCTAGTTTTGGGGCTGAATGATGTGTGATGGTATCAACAATTGATTTAGTTTTTCAAATGCCAGAAGACATGAATCATCAAAAACAAAAGGTACATCCTTAGCTAGTATATTGCCTATAAACTTTGCTAAAATTTTTAACGAAACGTCTTTAAAAACTAATTTTTTTTAATGAAATATCTTTAAAAACTAACATGCCCAAGGAAAGATCTTATTTCTTTAACTATTTTAGGTAGAGGAAGATTGAAAATGAGATCCACCTTGACTTTATCAATTACAATAAAATGCTACCATGTTGAATCCTGGATTGGTTAAGTGTCAATTATAATGAAATCAACAGGAAAATAAAACTTGTCTATTTGATAAGCACGTCCTCCATAATACCACGAGGTATTTTCGTGGACCGATCTGCAAACTGTAACATCACTGAATTTGGGTGTAATTCTCCCAGTCCAAGTTTCACGAATATAGAGTAAGGCAAAAGATTTACACTAGCTCCTAAATCCAACAAATCATTCTCAATTGTGTGGTTCCTTATGCTACATGAGATAGTGGGGGAGCCCGGCTCTTTGCATTTTAGAGGAATTTTATGTTGGAGTATAGAACTAACGTTTTCTGTTAAAAATGTCTTCTTTTGAACGTGAATGTTTCTCTTTTTAGTACAAAGGTCTTTAAGAAACTTGGCATAAGATGGAACTTGTTTAATAGCATCAAGCAAAGGGATGTTAACACTTACCTGTTTGAAGATTTCAAGAATCTCACACGTGGATTTTCTTTTCTTTCCTTAGGCTAACCTTTGAGGAAATGAAGCTTTAGGATCATACTCTCGCTGGTTAGTTTCTTCTTTCTCCTCCGATGGTGAGTCCTTAACATTCACAGGTACAATTTAATTTTCTTTTGTCACCGGAATCTCCACTTTGTTGTCGACTTTTTTTCCTTTTCGCAAGATCATGACTGCTTTGACCACTCCATGCTGCTGTGGTGAACTGGTACTTGCTTCATGCACTCCTTTTTAAGATTAGGCACTGGTTGACTTGGAATTTTGCCTTTCACAATAGTCATTGCCAAGGTTTGAACTGAAGAAGCAAGCTGCCCCACCATCTTCTCAAGGCTTGAAACTGATTAGGCTTGTGAGTTGAAGCCTGCTCTCAACTCATTCCGTAGTCCATCAATGGTGCTGTTCTGTTGCTCAATTATAGAGACCATAAAAAATTGGGGTGGTCTCTCCATCCAGGGTTATATGTGTTGGAGTATGGGTTGTAATTTGATAGTTTTCTCATTACACCTATGACATTAGCTTAATCTGAGTATGAGGCATGGTCATGTGGCTCTGTTGATTTAGCAGTCAATAACGATGCTACTTGTCGAGCGAGATCTTCAACCATCTCCTTGACTTCTTTGATTTCTGAACTGGACTCGCCAATGTGATCCTTATTTACTCCCTTAATTTTTTTAGTATTCCTGAGTGATCGACTCCGTTGTTGGGAATTATCCGCTTGTCGCTGGAAGAAGACCCAAATCTTTGTTGCACTTTTTGACATCAGCTCTCCTCCACTTGTTGCCATTAGTCATTCTTGCACATTTAGCAATAATCCCTTCAAAAAGTATTGGCATTAGTGCTATTTCTCATACCTATGATGTGGACACTTGAAGAGTAGCCCATTGAATCACTCCCATGTTTTAAAAACTGCTCATCTTCTCATCTGGGTAAACTCTACCCTACAAATAGTATTGGTTTTATGCACTGGAAAATATTTATTCAAAACTTTCATTACCATTTGTTCCCATAATGCAATGATATTAGCAAGCAATGTATTAAGCCACGAACAAGCTCTATCCTTTAAAGAAAATAGGAATAGTATAAGTTTTACATCATCTTCTAAAAAATTCTCATATTTAAATATTTGACAAATAGCATGAAAATCATTCAAATGATTATATGGGTCCTCATTTTCTAGGCCATAGAATGTTGGGAGACAATTTAGCACACTAGGTTTTAGTTCGAAACTCCTAACAACTACATTTGGATATCTTATATATAATGTGCTTAAGTTAGCTAAATGACTAAAATAGTCCTTAAATGGGCTCTCTTGTGGTGTTTGTAAATCCATTCCAAATTTATTTTTAACATGCTTGTGTATGCGAAGTGTTTTTTTCTAGTTTAAGGTCTATAGGTTCAGGATTAGGTAATAATGACCTACGACCATGTATGCAAAACAAATAAAATAAAAATAAAGATAAGAACAAAACAAATAAAAATAAAGAAGAGGGAGAATTATGATACTAACTTTATTGCACTATTACAACCTTACTATAAAAACACACTAAAAAAATACGTGAAAATAAATTAATAAAAAAATTACAAAGAAAAATAACTTAAAAAATAAATTATAGAATTGTAAAGAATAGAGAAAGAAAAGAAATTATTACCTCTAAAGGCAGATTCACTTTTTTTCTTTTTTTAATAACAAAATGCAAGAAAACAAATAAAATAAATTATTCACAAAAATTAATTCTACAAATTAAAATAACTTACCTCCTCAGCAACAGCGTTAAAAACTTGTTGTGCAAATTTTATTGAACTCACAAGTGTACGAATCTATTGTGGAATAGATTAATAAAGACGAGTGTCAATCCCACGAGAAGGTGGATTTTAATTATATGTAGAATTAATTTTGTATGAGGGTGGTTGGATTTGTGGTGAAAGTGACTTAGATTATCTTAAAATTGGAATTGAAATAGCGGGAATAAATTGAAGTGAAAATCTATTAAATTGACGTACTTCGGTATCTGAATTCGTATTACCATGCATCATGGGCTAAATATTCCTTATTAATACCAATTAAATCATGAGGGGGGAATCCACACCTCATGAACCACACTCTAATCAATATGGTGCTAAGGGCTTATCGTGCCAAATAATAATAACCTTGTACTAGGGAGCCAGTGAAATTAGGGCAGTATCTAGATAAGCTTATTATTATTTGTCAACGAGAAGTCAAAACATCCACAAAAACTAGAGGGAAAGAGAAAATAAATTTACCAAATAAAGCCCACGACACATGTTGAGATTTCACCTTCAACTCAAGCTCGAAAGAAAATTAGCTACTCATAATTGAACTATGGGCAAAACAAAAATTTATTCAAATACGTAGAAGATATAAGATGGAGAAGGAATTACAGAAAATGGAGTCCAAAAATGGATTCAGAGCTATCAAATTAGGGAGGGGAAGCCCCTTTTTTATAGATACATTGAGTAAATCATGGCCATCGGATTAAAAATAGTTTGAACGCTCAGGATTGTGCTACGTCATCAGTCAATAGTACGCAGTTTGGCCACGCTAGTGAACAGTAATTTTCTCTCATAATATGTAATTCTTTCCATTAAGCTCTAATTTGTTTCCCCTTTTCGCTTCCGTTCACTTGAATATTCCCAATATTCATACAATAACAAAGTATAAAAATAAAAATTAATATAATAAAATATAATTTAACATAAAATTAATTTAAAAAAATTAAAATAATAGATAAATTTTTAGCACATCAAGAGGATCCATCTTATTGAGGTGCTTATGACATATAGTACAAGTTATGAGAGAGAATATAACTGTTAAACAAACATATTTTAACAAGGAAAAATTGATTTATATCAATAAAGAAATAGTAAAACAAAATGACAAAAAGTTAAGTCACTATAAAGAAATGAGAAAAAGTTTCAGTCCAAATTTGGTGGTTCGTCCAAATTTATTTTAGTGTCTTTTTTATGTGGTTGGTAATTTAAATATAGTTTTAATCTTAGTCTATTAACTTTAAAAGTGAAACCATTCTTTTTATCTTAAATTCATTGACTCTATGTGGAAAACAATGTGAATAATAAATGGACTAGACCATCGAGAGAGTAACTTGCCTAGGAATAGATGTAAGCGAGAATTAAATAAAAGCATTATCTAACCTGGTGCAAAAGATTTTCTCATAATTTACTTGTCATGAAAGACTTTCGTTCACTGCTTGTAAATCTTGGCATTTTCATATGCAATATTAAAAATTTCCTCAAGTTCTGCTAGCTATAATCTTCTTTTCAAACCAGTCTATTACATGTCAGAGTTGGATTTCTTCAGAGTTGACATTCCAATTAAGGTCTTAAAAGCGTTCAATATGCCCATAATGCACTATTGAATCTCAATGACTAGTCTTTTATGACTAGTCTCCGTGTTTTTTCTAATGTGATGTAGGGTAGCCACTTTATGCATGATGGAGTAATTTGCCAAAAGAGCTTTGAATGATTTATTACAAAAGTGGGTAGCACCATTACTCATTATTGTCCGAGGGAATCCAAAGTGAGAAACAATATTACTATTTAAAAATCTCATCACCACCTTATGATCATTAGTTCTGCATAGAATTGCTTCCACCCACTTAGAAACATAGTCAAGAGCAACTAATAGATATTGATGATCAAAGAAATAGCCGTTAGTCTGATGAAATCAATGCCTTACACATCAAATTTTCAACTACCAGAATAGGATTTAATGGCATCATGTTCCTTCGTGTACTGCTTCTTATACTCTGGCACTTGTCACATAAAGAACAAAATGTATAAGCATCTCGAATAAAGGTGGCAAATAAAAACCACATTCTAAAATTTTAGCGACTATTCTCTTGGCACTAAAATAGCCTTCACAAGTTTTCATGACGGAATGAAATGATATTTTGAAATTCGCTCTTTGGAACATATCATCTAACAATTTGATCTACATAATACTTGAAAAGATAAGGATCATCATGAAAGAAATTCTTTATTTCCATAAAAAAAATTGGATGTCTTGCTTAGTCCAATACTTTAGAAATTGCTTTGTAATAAGATAGTTAACTATAACATCGTACCATAGTAGTATTTTCACACTTATTGGTTGTTCATTTGGAATTATTCATTTAATGGTAATGGCTCTAGAACTGTGTCAAAATTGAAGAGAGAGAGATGATTTGCCACCAAATTTTTTGTGCCTTTCTTCTCTTTAAACTCAAGGTCTAATTCCTACAAAAATAACACCTAGCAAAATAGTATGACCTTTGCATTTTTCTTTATAATAAGATATTTAAGAGCAGTATGATATGCTAACATAATTATTTTACTTCCTATGAGATAAGATTGAAGTTTTTTTAAAGCAAACACTATTGCTAGGATTTATTTTT
The DNA here is from genome assembly GCA_029633175.1 of Citrus glauca. Lineage (NCBI taxonomy): Eukaryota > Viridiplantae > Streptophyta > Magnoliopsida > Sapindales > Rutaceae > Citrus > Citrus glauca. The sequence continues at coordinate 16,732,310 of JAQOOD010000001.1, forward strand.
TAATGGTTGAGTAATTTAATTGTGCATTATTTAATGTCATATTAGTGTAGTAAATTATATCGAAAATTTGATGATTTTTTTTGCCTAATACTACTCATACTACATAATCAGATGCATCACACATGAATTCAAAATGTAAGTTTCAGTTTAGGGGTTGAATAATGGGTGATAAGGTCAACAACTACTTTAATTTTTCAAATGCCTGAAGGCATGAATCATCGAAGACCAAAGGTGCATCTGTAGCAAGTAGATTCCATAAGGGGTTAGAGATTTTGCTAAAATCTTTAATAAAATGTCTATAAAAACCAACATGCTCAAAGAAATATCTTACTTCTCTGACTATTTTAAGAGAAGGAAGATTGAAAATGAGATTCAACTTAGTTGTTTCAATCTCAATACCTTTGTTTGAAATGATATGATCAAGAATCATATCGTATTTCACTATTAAATGGCACTTCTCCAAATTCAAGATGAAATTATTTTGTATACATCTCCGCAGAATTATTGTTAGATGATATAAACATTGATTAAATGAACCGACAAAAACAAAAAAGTTATAAAAATATATATAACATGCATCGTTGAAATGTGGTAGGTGCATATTATAATCCAAATAACGTTCTTTTACATAAAAGGGAAGAGAGAAATTAACATAATAGAATATAATTTGATATCAAATTAAGCTAGGGAAACATTAAATTAATATATAAAATATTAGCACATCAATCTGCACAAGAGCCTAACAACTTTCTCACGATTTCGTTTTGGTCCCTTAAATTGCATACAAGTCCTTACACTTTCCACCTTGCCGATCTAATTCAGCTTGACTTTTAACCATAAAAGCTACACCAAAAATCCTTCAAGCATGCAACCTATTTATTAGAACAATTTCCAACACCAATCAAGTTCACACAAAACTTAAATTTGGTTGTTATAATCACCTTTATTAATGTATCAATAGGATTGAAATCTATGCGAATTTTTGTCATTACAATAGACCCCTTTGCAACCACTTCTCTGATAAAATGTAGATTGACATTAATGTGATCGGTCCTTTCATGATAAATCCAATTTTTGATAAGATGAATAGCACTTTGGTTGTCATCAAAGATATGACTACCTTCTATTTCAACCAAAGCTCATTCAACCGCAATTTAAACCACATGGCCTCTTTCAGAAACCTCTATTGTTGCAACAAATTTAGCCTCAATAGATGATAAAGCAGTATATGTAACGCCCTAGTCTGAAATCCAAGGGCAAAAATGTCCACAACTCACATATGTATTTAAATAACTCTTTACCACGGTAAAATTCGAGCCTTAAATACAAAAGCCAGCAGAATAACTTAAAAATTTAGCCAAACTATCTACCATCCTTAATTCGAATCCATCTTTTCACTCCTCACGAATCAATCCTGACTTCTGGAAACTGAATCACAATAAACTATAATGAGTACAAAACCCAGTAAGCAAACTAATTTTTCTTATACGGAAATATATACATACTTATACATAATACAATAGATGATATGACATGATCAAAATCTCTTTTTATCGCTTTCAAACTTTATGATTTTCTTTCAATAAAATATGTATCTTGCAATGTGGCACTTTATGTTGTGCGTGATACTTTGTACTATGTGTGGCACTTTGTGGCGCTCATTCATAGAAAACTCAATATATTTTCATGCTCATGACAATGAATCATCACACGCATATATGCCTACGTACATAATCACACGCCCAATACATAACAACACATCACATAAACACATGAGCGGAGACATAGAAATCCATATTCATACATAGGGGTGGGCATTTTCCGGTTCGGTATCGGTTCTTAAAAATTAAAATTGAATTTTTCAGTTCGGTTCGGTTTGGTTTGGTTCGGTTCGGTTCTACAATTCGGTTTGGTTTGGTTCGGTTCGCACATGTATGTATTTTACAGTTTTAACCAAATGCATTATTTTCAGCTACTCTCACTGCATTTTACAATTTTCACTTGCATTTTACAGAATATTGCTAGTTAACAAACTGATTCTAAATTTAAAAATAAAAATTATAACTATAAGAGATAGGATGAAATAAAGTATCTCAGATTTTTTTATTGAAATTTAATTCTTGATGAATTCTTTTATTTGGTATTTGAAATAATAACGAAGCAACCCAAGAGGGGGGTGAATTGTGATTTTATAAATTATTCAACTAAAAAAGAATTATCATACAAATCTAAACGAAATTAAAACAATAATAATTAAATCGATCACAATTTTAAAAAATAAGGGAAGAGAGAATCAAACACGAGGATTTTTACGTGGTTCAGCCAACCACGCCTCCAAGCTTTCCGGGCTTGAGGATTTCACTAAGCAAACCTCCAAGGCTTCAATTGCTTACACTTAACTTTCAATGTGTCAATAACCTTTACAACAAGAGATTATTCCCAATCTCTTAACCCAAGTATATCCCAACACTTACAATCACTCAAAAAGAAATATTACAAACTGTTTTTTTTCTCACACTATATCTAAGATTACAAATCAATGTTCAAAGTGTGAATAGATGAAGTAAGAATATGTTTAAAGCTCTTATGAAGATTGTAAACTCGAGTATAAGCTCAATGGTTGTATTTTGATCAGTCTTCTTTGAATTTGAATGAGCTTATTTATATTTGGAGTAGAAAAACTAGCCGTTACTGACTGTCTGCCCGAAAACGGTTCACCGTTAGTCATTAACGGTTAACTGTTTGCTCTGGTCAACGTTACCGTTGGGCAAGATTTCAAATAATCGGTTTGCCGTTAACTTCCAGAGACCTGCAAGATGAACACCCGTTATCCGTTTATAGAAAACGGTTAAGGATTTGCATGAAGTGACTCTCTGGATGTTATCAGTTAACCATTTGTAATAAACGATTCACCGTTAGTGTCCAGTAACCTGCAAAAAGACCAACGGTTATCCGTTTTAAGGAAACGGCTAAGGCTTTACACGAAATGACTCTCTGGATGTTATCGGTTAACCGTTTGTAATAAACAGTTCACTGTTAGTTTCCAGTGACCTGCAAAATGAACATTAGTTATCCGTTTTCAGGAAACGGTTAAGGACTTGTATGAAGTCACTTCTCTGGACATTATCGGTTAACTGTTCTTAGTAAATGGTTCGCCGTTAGTTTCCAGTAGCCTTTCCATTTTTTCGTTTTTCACTAACGGTTAGAGCTTAGGTAAATTGTTGCTCTCTGGTCTTAATCGGTTAACCATTTTAAAATTACCGGTTCACCGTTTATTTCCAGAAACACATTTTAAACCAGATTTTGCAAGGAAACTTTTTCTAATTTGAAAATCCATCTTTTATAAGTATAAATGGAGTGGTTTTTATGACTTTCATTTATTAAAAAATAACTCCAACATTTTTATCAAAAAATCATTTAAAGTTTGTTATCATCAAAATCAAAATTATTAACATATTCATGTTAATAGTATTGAATTCTTGACACATTACGCAAGTAAATTTCATTATGTAATATGCTCGTGCATGCATTGCCTTTTAGATAAAGATGCTATATTCAAATAAAATCAAAATATAAAATGGTTTTTGAAAGTTGGAGTTTGAATTAAGTTTCAATTAGTTATTTGCCATGCTTACACAACAATAAGAGACCTATTTCAAGGTTTACGTAGCAAAAGACCTATTTTTACATTTGTATAACAAGAGATCTGTTCTAGCAATCAAGGAGGAGCAATGGATTCAATTCCAGCGAGCAAAAAATATTTTGTGTCAATGTCACTTGCATTTTATAGAATATAACAAGTACTAATACAAAATAGTGACAATTCAAAAACACACCTAAATTTAAAATCTATTACAAATTATAAGTTCATAATAAGAAAAATAAAACACAAGTAGTCTACAATACACAAGCACCAACTTCAAATACCCACATCATCCGACACCCACATCATCTACATGAAAACCCATACTCTAAAGTCTAAACAAAACAAAATAAGAGAAGCCTTTAACTTCAATACACAAGCAACAATTTCATCCGCCACCCACATCACCTACATCAAAATTCAAACTTTCAAAGTGAGCCAAAGCACTCAATAATTAAATTTAAACTAAATAAACTAAATTTAAACTAATTAAATTTAATAATTAATAAATATACATATATATCAATTTAATTACCTAAAATGATTTATGTTCAACTTCAATTTTCATGTTGACCTACAAAGTTGGTCGACAGTTGTTGATTTGCGAAGTTCTATATACAAAAATTGGACAAATTGAACAAGGTTAGTAATACTAAAAAAATAAACTTAGATTAAAATTAAACAAATTATATAATGTTGATAATACTTGAAAAGTTAAATATACCTTCCACAAGTTGATCCATAAACTAATTATCTTCAACTAATTTATTTAGGTCCGCCGTTGTATCCACGAAAAGAAAAGTCCGCAACCAATTCTGTAACAATACCAATGCTTCCACCATGTCTGGAGTCAAAGAGCTTCTATACTGATCTAGTATACGACCTCCAGTACTAAAGGCAGACTCAGAGGCAACAGTAGACACCGGAATAGCAAGAACATCCCTTGCCATACTTGACAAGATTGGATAATTAGCACAATTCACCCTCCACCATAATAAAATATCAAATTTAGTGCCCAAATTACTTTTTGCAATTTTTTCAGTCTTCTCCATCAAGTAATATATCCAACTCATTTGATAACTCCGGGCTACCTTTACTAATCGCAACCGCTTTACTAAATTCGGAGAAAGGATCCTCAATCATAACGTCATCATCATCACCAAAATCCCAAAAATTCAAACCACTTCCACTAGCTAAATTTTGGCTCTCGTTTGTGCTTCTACTTGCACTTCCACTTGCACTTCCACTTGCACTCCCACTTCCACTCGATTTGTATTGTGCATTATAAGACTCATAAAGCTTAATCAACAAATTCTTGATCATTTGCTTCATCTCAACACATTTGGCACTATCCTTGCCATATAATTTCTCAAAGCAATTTGTTGCAAATTTCATTTTTCCCCTTGGATCAAGTACAGAAGCAACAATCAACAACTTATTTATCTTGAAACAACCATCCCAATATTTATTAAAATTTTCCTTCATTTTAATTGCCATAAAACCCAAAAGACTATCGTTACTAGCAGACAATGATCCCAAAGATTGTTTAATTTGACATATTAAATTGTAACAAATATTTGATATCACCTAAAAAAATAATGTTAATAAAGATAAAATAAAAACAATATAGCTTATAAAAAACAATATAGCATCATATTATTATATATCAAAATTTTAAAAAAAATTATAAAGACTTGATGTTACCTTCAAAGATGAAGAAAACTGCAAAGTCGCATCATGAACATCTTTAAAAACTTGACTATGCGTCGAGTATTTTCCCAATCACTGTACAATGGCGGCCCTCCCTTCTCTTCTTCCCACCCTCTTTTTCATTGAAATAAGCATCATAAAGCTTATCTTCAAGTGCCATTCGATCAAATGCTAGCTTAAATTTTAATGCCATATTCAACATGGAATATGTGGAATTCCACCTAGTGGGACAATCTAAAATCACACTTCCTCAACAAGTAATCTTCTCTTGTTGCACACGAATTTAAAATGCTTGTATTCTAGCAGTGGAAGATCCCACATACTTCACTGCATTCTGAACACTAACTATACTCTGCTCTAATTCCTTCAACCCTTTAGTAACAATCAAATTCAATATGTGTGCACAACAACGAACATGCAAATAATCTCCATTCAACACTAAGCCATCATCCCTCCAAGTCTTCACTCTATCAATCAAGTACCTAAGAGCACCCTCATTTGGACTTGCATTGTCAACAGTTACAGTAAACACTCGCTCAATACCCCAGTCAATTAAACATTTTTCAAGCTGCTTACCAATGGTCTCCGCTGAATGATCATTAACAGTGTTAAAACTAATAATCTTCCTATGTAAGTTCCAATCTTTATCAATAAAGTGAGCGGTGATAACCATGTAGCTAGTTGTTGTAATGGAAGTCTAAATATCCGTGGTCAAAGATACTCTTTGCTTATTCCCCACCAATAAACTCTTCAACTTAGCCTTTTCCTCTAAATACATCTCAAGAGTATCTCTACTAATGGTTCTTCGTGATGGGAGAAAATATCTCGGAGCTGTAACACTACAAAAATGCCTAAAACCCGGATTCTCCACAACAGAAAAAGGCAACTCATCAAGAACAATCATTTTCACGGTTGCCCGTCTACAAGCTTCTTGACTAAATCCTCTTACTACAACTTCATCACTACCAACATCTTAAGTTAATGTTGTTTGGCTTTTTTGCAAGTCTCTGAACTTTTGACATTTTTCACGGTTATGAGTTCTCAAAGTGCTAGTCCTGTACCCGACCGTCCCACATTTAAATTCTTGACCAAAGTAGTTGCATTTACACTTTGTATGATCATTTGGAACTCTAGTGAAATGTTGCCACATTGTTGATCTTGGAGTCATTTTTTTCCTTGGTAGTGGTGGTTTGGATGACAATGACTTTTTCCGCTTGTTTCCACTGATGACAATTGTTGCCGAATTATTTTCATTATCATTAACTTCAACTTCATTCTCAAAATCATCGGCTACACAATCATGGTTGTCTTGAGCTCTTGAATAATTAGACATCTAAAATAAATCAAATAAAAAGAAATAAGCAATCATGATTTAGTTAATAATTTGATTTACTTTCAATGAAAAAAATTGAAACAACAACTTTAATTTACTTCACAATTATGATAACTAATTATAAATTTATTCTTGAATTTTCTTTTCTATGTGGCAATATTTGTTTACAATTGCATAATTTGGCATTGGCAATTCAAATTCAACTAGTTAACATGATAATAATGGAATATTTAAGTAACTTTAAGATACTAGAAAACACAGCTAAATAACTCAATCATGCATGCAAATAAATTACTTTGCATAACTTCTATTTTTTTTAGTCCAAAAGTAGCAAATGGCCTGTGTAGCTGATGAATTCTGATTATATGGATGCATCTTCTGGGCAAAGTTTATGTCATTAATGTATGTACTTCAAGTCATAAAGGGAAAGTGTTGTTTATATCTTTTTGACATATTTTTGCAAGTATCTCTATTTGAAGATCCAAACAATAGAAGATTGTGTATTTATTCTAGCAGTTTCTACACTATTTTGACATATTTTACCAGCAGTTTCTGCACTATTTCTAATATTATTCTTTGGTGCTACATTTATATCACCAAAATATGAATTGGTATATTTTGAATGAAAAGTAACATTTGTATGACATTTCAAATCAAAAAAAGGGTCTTGGAATGGATTAAATGTTGGCCAAAGATTAAAAGAAATGTGTGAAATCATAGTTAAAATAAACGGATAACTGTTTTGAGACAGAAAACTTAAGCAATACATTCTGCAAATTAACAGTCAACCAATTATATTTATTGGCTTACCATTTAAAAATAAAATGGTTGATGGATAACCGATAAGGATAAACAGATAGCCATTTTCATGTTAAGTAGTTACTAGAAATAAATAGTTAAATGATTGCAAAAAATAGCCCCCTGTTTTTGCCTAATTTGTCACTATTACTAGGTTTTCTTCCTCATCCTCTAGTTGTCCCCTCACCATTGTCCCTCTACTAACGGCACTCTAGCTTTCTCTCTCTAAAATTCTCAATTTTCTTGTGTTTTCTTGTCAAATTAAAGCCATAGAATCAATCCCAGTCACTTTTAGAACATCTCTAATCGATCAAAACACAATTTTAAGCCCTAAATTTCAAAATCCCAAATTGAAACCCTAATGGTGAATCAAACTATTTTCTTTAATTTAAGGAAAATTATCATTCGTATACCCTTAGTTTACTCCTTTTTAAAAAATACTACAACACTTTAAGGTTGTATCAATCGTTCACCTTAAGTTGACAAAATGTATATGCCGTCCACCAAACTGTTACTTGTCGTTTAAATAGGATGACGCCATAGGGGTAAATTGGTTTTTTTATATGATACAAGCGATAATTTAATAGTATACAAGTGATAATAAGAGAATTTAAGGGTATACAAGTGATCATTTTCCTTTACTTATGTTAGCCTATAGGGCTATAAATATTGATTTTGATGATAACAAACCACATGGTTTGGATAAATAAATATTTACAAATTGTGCTTTTACAACAAGAAAATAATTTTTATGTTATTAGAGTGTTTTTTAAGATATGGACTAAAGTGAAAGGATTTTGTCATCTTTGATTTTAATAAATATTATTTTGAATTTCGGATTTAGACCTAATTGAAAATATTTAAATACTTTGGGTCATTCTATAATTTCACATATTTTAGGCCATATCAAAATTTCAGAAAGTTTAGGGATTAACAAAGTATTATTTAGAAATTTTGAAATTGGACCTATTTAAAAATTTCATAACATTTGGACCATAACACAGTTATATAAAGTTTTAGGGTCAAACTGTAATTTTAAAAAATAGTTCACTGTAGCAGTTACTATAGCAAGTGGTTAACCGAATTTGACAAGCAGTAGACTGATATTTGAGCAATAGCTTACTGGAATGAAAACGACTATCTAGATTTCAAACGAGGCATATTAACGACTATCTAGATTTCAAAAGTGGCATATCGGATGTTCTAACATAAAAGTGGCTCACCGGATTCCGAAAGCGACAAGCCAATTATCATCAAAAAATACATAACGGCTAGTTTTTGGCTCAAACTATATAAACTCAAATCCAATTCATTTTCAAGCTCTCTAGCAAGCAAAAACAAAAAGCACACAACATATATTGAGCTCTCATTTCGTAAATCATTACACTTTGAATTATCTTTATTCTTTAATTTGTATATCTACTCTTTAAGTGTGTGAGACACTTGAGTGAAGAGATTTGGAGATAATCTCAATGTTGTAAAGGTTCATTGACACCTTGGAAGTCAATTGCAAGCATTTGAAGACTTGCAATGCTTGGAAGGCTTGGATAGTGAAATCCTCAAGCTTGGATTGCTTAGAGACGTGAATGTAGACGGGGATAGCCGAACCACTAAAACTTCGTGTGTTTGTTTTTCTTTTCCCTTACTCATGTATTATTGTGGTTTTATTGAACTTATTGTTTTCGAATTTATTAAGGCATTAGATTGAATTGTTGTGTGGTTTGGTTAGGATAAGTTTTAAATACCAATTCACCCCTCCTCTTAGGTTGCATAACTTGTATTTTAACTTAAATTTAAATTTTAAGGGTAAAATTATCAATTCACTATAATTTCGTTAACTTTCAAACGACAGCTAATAGTTTGGTGGTTGGTAGAGAACTTTTATCAAATTTAGGGTAAACGATTGATATATTCTTAAAGTGTTGTAGTATTTTTTATAATAGAACAAATATAAGGTATACGAATGACAATTTCACTTAATTTTAACTGAATTTTCATTAGGTTTTACCCAAATTGAGCATTTAAATCACTTTTTATACCTTTATACTCTTTTTCATCAGTTCAACCATGGTTGTGTATGCAAAAATAGAAATTTGTGAAAACTGAATTTTCATTAGGTTTTACCCAAATTGAGCATTTAAATCACTTTTTATACCTTTATACTCTTTTTCATCAGTTCAAATTCTTTTATTTCATCATTTTTCACAAATTTCTATTTTTGCATACACAACCATGGTTGAAATTTCAGGGAATGGAGCAAGATGAAAACAAACTGGAAAGAGGAACCCAATCCCTCTTTAGGAGACTTTTGAGTTCGAGAAGATCCATTTCGCCACTAGTCCCTTGGCTAAATGCTTCCAAACTCACTTTATAGGTCATAAGGTAATTATTTTTACTAATAGATTGGGATGATTTTGAGGAATTGGTTGTATGTGGTAGAAGTGTAAAGGCAATGTTAGAACTTTGGAAGGTGGCTTTGAGTATTGAGGAGCATATTTATCTTAATGCAGTTCACGTATTTTACTGGAATATGGAAATATTTACAAATAGGCTGAATAGGACAATTATAAATATAGGAGAGGTCCCATAGAATTCAATGAAGAGGCCTTAAACAAAATCGTAGTTACTGAGAATTCAAGTCATAAGATTTATATATCTAAGAAGGCCATTTCGTTTGTTGCTTTTGTTTAATCTCGTGCCATTAAAATATTTGTAGGCATAAGGACATTTCAAATGATGTCCCCTCTCTCTCCTTTTTTGTTCTCAGTAGCTATCTTTACGGGTTAGGATCCTCCACACCATATTACAGCATATTATTACGTAGGAAGGGCCATTCAAATGAGGTAACTATGACAGATGTTGGGTTGTTGGATAGTCTTCTTGAAGAGTGACCTGTTAATCTAGGCTATGTTATTTGCTTGCTTATGATAGTATTATTAGTAACTCACTATTGCATTCTTATATACCCATTTAAGAGTCAGTCCATGAGGAGACTAAGAGGATGAGTGAAGAAGCCCTAAGGAGCATAGGATTTTTATAGGAAGATCGGGGAATGGTTTAAGACGACCTTTTCTAAAAATCGAGATACCCTTGTAGCTCCAGAAGATTATCAAGAGGTTAATGATATCTACCCTTCTTATCAGCAACCGAGTTTTCGGCTAAGAGCTAAACCTCCAACACCACATCAAGGAGCAGCTGCACAACCTCAAGCGGAGTGTGATTTAGGGGAACATGAAATAGATACTTATTAGCCTCCAGCTTTAGAGGATCCCTCAGTATCTAAAGTTCTTATGTAGTAGTTGATTGGCAATGTTCGGACCCTTTCCTAGCAGCAATAACTCCAAGCTTAGTTTTCTACTTTCAGATTCAGTAGAAGCAGATACTTGATCAGCAATAATAGCTTTTGGATGGCCAGCAGCGTATCTTTACTGTACTTGGCATTCAACCTTCATCATATTCCTCTTATCGTCTGTAGTAGTTTATTATCAGTTTCTGTATTTTGATCTCGCATAAACAAGCTTACATTTAGGATGATAGTTTATTTTATGATTTTTGGATGATGCTTTATGTTTATATGGATGCTACATTTAGGTCGTTTTACATTAACATTTTATAATTATGGTTTCTATAAGTGGTTTATTGATTGAATAGCAGAAGTGCTACTTATACTTAGTAGTAGAAACTCGGAGAGACAGACAGAGAGGGGACTCTATCATACCTGCTAACTCCTAGGATGAGAAGTAGGTCCCTTGTTTTTGGAATCCTGAATATGATGCTACCAATAATAGTAGCAATTCGTACATCGGGCGTGATTGGTTGCTCGTGCTTTCTCACAGCAGTACGGGATTGACTACGACGAGACGTTTAGTCCGAATATTGGGTGTAAAATTTGATAACATTTGTTGAGGAGATGCTTGTTGATAGGGGGAGGTTTTGCTGAAATTTCTACTTGGACAACATGGGTAATAATTTAGTTTCTTAATATTTTACAAGGGGAAGATATAATAAGGAATCATAATTTTGTTGTTACAAATTTTGTTAAATTGGAAACTGTTTTTGAGCTTGCATATAGGGGGAGCTTACATGCAGGGGGAACATTTCTTGGAAATTTTTAAGAACTTGTAAAGTTTGTCATCATCAAAAGAGGGAGAATGTTAACATACATATATTTATATTGATTTTCATGACATAAACTAGGTTAATATGTTGGAGATATTATTGGTTAAGTTCTTAAAGTCGTATGATGTTTTTGGGCAAGTTTAAGAATGATAATCTTGAAATGGCAAATCGATTGTATAAGGAAAACATAATAACGGTGAACCGTTTATTGGATAATGATTAACCAATAGATTTCAGAGAGCAAACTCTATGGAAATGGCAAACTGTTTACTGATAATAGCTAATTGATAAATTCCAAAGAGGAATTAGTTTGCAATCGGTGAACCGTTTAGCACAAACGGTCAGCCGAGTATGTTTTGTAGGTATTTGGAATTAAATGGCAAACTGACAACTCCAAATGGTGATATAAAAAATCAAAAATTAGCATAACAGTAACTTGGACAAAGTCAAAACAGGGATTCAATAGCAGATAACGCTAATCTAATTATTCCTAGAAAGTCAACAATGGTTAGTTTTCTTCTCTAACTACAAAAGACTTAATGAAATTCAAATTAAGACTATATTCAACAATTATCATTGAGCTTGTCATTGTATATTCAATCTCTATTGTGCTTAAAACTTTTTATTCTTGTTAACATGTATGTATCCATAATAATGATTTTGATGATAACAAACATATCTTAAATTGATTATGTTTCAAAAAGTCTTTAATCGGATCAAAATATTTAAGCCGCAAAATGCTTTTCAGCAAAGAATAACTTTATGAAAATAAATTGATAATCGTTAATAAATAAACGGCACACCGATTATATAAGGATTAATGGAAACTGGTTGTAAAAGAAAACGATTCATTTTCTTAGAAAATGCTAAACCGATAGCATTCCAGAGAGTAACATCTTGCTAACGGTGAACCATTTACTTTTAAGGGTAAACCGATAGTATTACAAAGAGCAATCTTTAACCATTTACAGTTAACAGTAAACCTTTAGCAATCCAGAGAGCAATTACCTTGCATACGGTGGTTTATATCAAATGGAGAACCCATAATTTTGGGCAGGATTCTGGAATGATAACGGCAACCAGACATCTCAAAATAGATATCCAACCATTCAAAATTACTGCATAACGGTCACTTGCCCAAGTCAATATTGTGATTCGATAAATGCTAATGGTGATCTAATTGTGTCTAGAAAGTCAACAACGGCTAGTTTTCAGGTCCAACTATAAAATAGCTCAATCAAATTCAAACACAAGAAATTCCACAGCCATCATTGAGCTGACTACGGAGTATACAATATTGAGCTTTAAACTTATCATTGTTTTATTGAATCACACTTTGAGCTTCCATTTGTCGTCAAGCACATTGTGCGAGGGAAATTTATTTGTAATCCTTTTGTAAAATCAAGTTGAGAGGTTGTAAGTATTGAGATACACTTGGGAGTATACAATATTGAGCTTTAAACTTATCATTGTTTGATTGAATCACACTTTGAGCTTCCATTTGTAATCAAGCACATTGTGCGAGGAAAATTTATTTGTAATCCTTTTATAAAATCAAGTTGAGAGGTTGTAAGTATTGAGATACACTTGGGTTAAGAGATTGAGGATAATCTCTTGTTGTAAAGATCTATTGACGCCTTAAAAGTCAATTATAAGAGTTATTCAAGCCTTGGAGGCTCGCTTCGTGAAATCCCCAAGCCCGATGAGCTTGGAGGCATAGACGTAGGCACGGTTGGCTAAACCACGTAAAAATTGTGCATTTGATCTCTCTTACCTCATTTTTTTAATTTTTCATGCACATTAATTTGTTTATTTCGAATTTGGTTGCTTTGTTTAGATTGCATTAAGCTTAGCTACTCAAATTTTTAGAATTTCAATTCACCCCCTCTTAGGTTGCGTACTTAGTATTTTATTTGGTATTGAAGCAAGGTGCTCTTGTTTTAACTTAATTGTCTAGAGTTAAAGATCAATGGCAACTGAAAATGATTCCACATTTAGGGAACGACATTCAACCACTAGACCTCCATTTTTTTTATGGAAATGACTACCCTTAATGGAAAACTATGATGAAAATTTATTTACAGGCATTAGATTACGAAATTTAGGAAATTGTTAATGATTGTTCATGCGTGCCCTTTACGAAAAATATGCAAAAAGGGAAGATATCCCAAAATCATCAGGTTAATGGAGTGAGATAAAAAAGAAAAAGTTGTCTCTAAACCCCAAGGTTATGAATGCTTTTTTTTCTACACTTGATAAGAAAGAGTTCCATAGAGTGCTTAGTTGTGAGAGTGTTTAGGAAATTTAAAACAAACTTGAAGTTGTCTATAAAGGCACAAACAAGGTCAAAGAGTCTAAGATTAGTAGATAAACTAGACAATATGAATTGTTGCGAATCGAACAAAATGAAAGTATTCATTTTATATATACTAGGTTTACGAATATTGTGAACATTGAGAGCCCTAGGAAAAACCTTTTCAAACAGTGAAAAGTTTAAGAAGATCATTAGGTCTTTACCAACTGAATGGAGATTAAAAGTAGAAAAACAAAGCATCAAAAAATGAGAGTGATGAGGAAAGTGAGCTTGATGATGAAGACATGGCTATGATGGCCAGAAGGTTTAAAAAATCTTCAAGAAAACAAGTGGACAAAAGAGATTCAAAAACTATAAGAATCAAAAAGTGAAAAAGGAACCAATCACTTGTTATGAGTGCAAGAAACCTAGACACATACAATCAGTGTCATCTTCTTAACAATCTCAATAATAAGGTAATGGAAGCCATGTGGGTTGATAGTGATGAGGAAATAAGTCATGATGAAGAGCAACAAGAGATGTCAAACCTAGCACTAATTGCAATAGGAGATGATGAACTTGATGAGGTAAATGATGTTACTACTTATGATGAATGGTATGATACTCTTAAAGAGTTGTATAATGATATGATGAAAATTTGTAAGAAAAATACATGTCTTACAAAGAAAATGGTAGAGCTCACAAGTAAGAATGAATCTCTAAGTGCAAAGATTACATGCCTAGAATTAGAAAATAAAATATTGCATGATAGATTTACATTATCAAATAAAAAATCTAGCACTTCACATGAACATATAGAATCACATGTACATGATTTGAAAAAGGAAAATGAGATGCTCAAGAAAAAGAATATTGAACTTAGTAATGTTATCTTAAAATTTACAAATGGGCAAAAAATGTTGGATAACGTAGTTAATTTATGAAAATGTGTGTTTGACAAAGATAGCATTGGTTATAAGCCAAATTTGAAACAAAAAGTATTATAAGAATTAGTTTGTGAAGAGTTCCTCTATTAACAATCAAGTTGTATACCACTATTGCAATTAAGATGCTCACATGAAGCACAAATGTTCAGTTAAAAGAAATGCATATTATTAAGTAAAATGTGTTTGGGTTCCAAAAGGAATCATTGCTAACACTTAAGGACCCAAAAAGATTTGGGTACCTAAGACTGGAGATTTACTCTACAAGGTTTGAGGAATAAGAAGAATAAATGATACGTGGACAGTAGTTGCTCAAGGCATATGATTGGAAATTATACATGGTTCTTAAGTTTTACCAAGATTGAAAACGGTGGATATGTCTCCTTTGGAGACTATTCAAAAGGAAAGATTATTGGAATTGGTAATGTTAAAGTTTTCTGAACTCTTATTGAAAATGTATGTTTAGTTGAAAATTTGAACACAACTTGATTAATATTAGTCAATTATGTTATAAGGGTTATAACATTTTTTTTTATAAAAGTAGATGTGTTATTAAGAATGCATGTGATAGCAAAGTGTTGTTTGTTTGAAATAGAGTGGAAATGTTTATACTATCGACATAAATGTGCATTTACCCATGATAAATATTTTTCCACATTACATGATGATGGTTGGCTATGGCATTGAAGAGTAGGCTATGCAAGTATGAATTTAATTTCAAAGATTTCCAAATATGATTTGTTAAAGGTCTTAGAAAAATTGATTTTAAAAAAAATAGAAATTGTGAAGCGTGCCAATTTAGCAAACAAATCAAACCCTCTTTTAAAAAAAAAATCATGTTCCACTTTAAAACCACTTCAACTACTTCATATAGACTTATTTGAACCTTCTAGATATGCTAACTTGAGTGGCAAGTATTATGATTTTGTAATTGTCAATGATTTTTTTAAATACACATGGGTATTACTCTTAGCCAATAAGGATGATGCTCTTGATACTTTTAAAGTGTTTTGTACAAAGATTCAAAATGAAAAAGGTTATAGTATTGCATGCATTAGGAGTGATCATAAAGGAGAATTTGAAAATCGTGCATTTGAATATTTTTTTAATGAGTTTGGCATTGAACATCAATTCTCTTTACCTAGGGCACCAGAACAAAATGGAGTTGTTGAGAGAAAGAATAAGTCTATTTAAAAAATGGTTAGGACCATGTTAAATGAAAATATTAAGTATTTACAGGCGGAAGCTGTCTACACCGATTGTTATGTTTTAAATCATATGTTGATGAAACCTTATCTCAATAAAACTCCCTATGAGCTATGGAAAGATAGAAAACCCAACATTGGTTATTTCAAATTTTTTAGATGAAAATGTTTTATATTAAATACAAAAGACAACCTTGGTAAATTTGATCCAAAATCTTACATTGGCATCTTTCTTGTTTACTCAAACACAAGCAAAGCTTAGAAAGTATATAATAAAATGTTGAAGAGTAAATACATGTTACGTTTGATAAATCTAACCCCTAATATGCGAAGAAACTTGTTATTAATAATGATGCAAATAAAGAGTTACAAGAAGAATCATCAAAAGATAAACAAGAGGATGCACCACATGAAAATCAAGAGGATAAACAAGAAGAAGAATTAAATATAGAGCAACAAGAATCATTTCTCAACACTACCCAAGGAATTGAGGTATATTTCTTCTCATCCCAAAGAATTAATTTTAGTTGATCCTTCACGAGGTTTAAATACTAGGCCATCATTTAGAAATACCTGCTAATATGTTGCATTTTTTTCTCAAATTGAACTAAAATCTTTTTCGGATGCAGAAAACTATAAATCTTTGATTATGGCAATGCAAGAGGAGTGAAATCAATTTGAGAAAAACAATACATAGGAATTAATTCCTAAACTAGAACATCAATCTATCATAGGCACTAAATGGGTATTTAAAAATAAGATGGATAAGACCGGTGTGGTTGTAAGAGATAAGGTTGTATTAGTGCCTTAAGGTTACAACCAAGAAGAGTGAATTGATTTTGATGAAACTTTTACACCAGTAGCTACATTGGAATCTATTAGGATGCTATTAGCATTTGCATGTCATAAAGAATTCATTTTATATCAAATGGATGTCAAAAGTGCGTTTCTAAAGGGTTATATTATGGAGGAAATTTATGTGAAATAACCCCCTGGTTTTGAAAATGAAAAATTTCCAAATAATGTTTATAAATTGTCAAAAGTATTGTATGGTCTAAAACAAGCACCTAAAGCATGGTATAATAGACTGAGTAAATTTCTTTTGGAAAATGGTTTTTCAATGGGAAAAGCAAATACTACACTTTTCATTAAGCATAAAAATCAAAATATACTTATTGTTCAAATTTATGTTGATGATATTATGTTTGGATCTATTAATGAGTCTTTATGTAATGATTATTCATCTTATATGAGAAAGGAATTTGAGATAAACATGATAGGAGAATTGAAGTACTTTTTTGGACTTTAAATAAAACAAACTAAAGAAGGAATTTTCATCAATCAAACCAAATATCTAAGGGATTTACTCAAGAGATTCGTACTTGATGATGGAAATATAAAAAGTACTCCAATGAGCTCAATAGTTAAGCTCGACAAGGATGAAAAAGGAAAGAAAGTCGATGTTAAAACTTATCGACGTATGATCGAATCTTTTTATTTAAGTGCTAGTATGTCTAATATTATGTTTGGTGTATACTTGTGTGTAAGATTTTAATCATGTCCAAAAGAATCTCATTTGCTTGTAGAGAAAAATATTTCTGGCTACTTGGGTGGAACCATAAATCTTGGCCTTTGGTATCTTAGGGGAGCACATATCAATTTAACATGTTATTCGGATGTCGATTTTATTGGTTACAAGGTCCACCGAAAGAGTACTTCTAGAACATATCACTTGCTAGGTCACTCACTAGTCTTTTGGTTTAGTAAGAAGTAAAATTCAATTGCACTTTCAACCACCGAGGCAAAGTATATTGCAGTCAGTAGTTGTTGCGTACAAGCCCTTTAGATTAAACAAACCCTTAGAGACTATGGCATTTACCTTGATAGAGTTCCTCTCTTATGTGATAATACTAGGACTATACATCTTTCAAAGAATCATATCTAACACTCAAGAACCAAACATACAGAAATTAGACATCACTTCTTAAAGGATCATGTTAAAAAAAGAGATATTGCATTAGAATTTGTTTCCACTGAAAATCAGCTTGCAGATATCTTTGCAAAAACCTCTTGGTGAAGATCATTTCACTAAAATTAGGCATGAGCTTGGAATGATGAATATTGCACAATAGCATAGCTTTATACGATATCAAATCTAATTTGTTTTCCATGATGTGATTACTTGCTTGAATTAGTTGTTTGAATTGTGTAAATTCATGAATCATGCATTAAATTATCCTTTAAGACATTTCATATCAATAAAATGGTCTTAGAACGGATTAATTGTTGGCCACAAATCAAAATAAATGTACGAAATCATAATTAAAAATTAAAAAAAGAACGGATAGTTGTTTACTTAATAAATGAATAACTGTTTTACGACAAACTTAGGGGATGCATTTTGGATACTTATGGCTCACCGATCCCTTAATAACGGCTCACTGATAGTTAAATAACAGCTCACCACTTTCGAAGACATATTCAAGATGCATTTTATATTTGTATATGGTTTTGGAACCTAATAGCTCGCTGATAAAGGAAAAATGGCTCGTCATTTTCATGCAATAAGACATTTTTCCTAGGTTTTCTTCCTCACTTTCCAATTGCCTTCTCATTGTTTTCTCTTTATTCACGACTGTTACTCTCTCTTTCCTTACAATTTTTTTCATTCTTTCCTTACAATTTTTTTCATTTTCTTATCTTTTCTTTGAAAATTAATCCCATAGAATTCTTTCTAAACACTATTAAAGCAGTTATAACTTATCAAAACACAAAAATCAAGCCTCAAAATTATAAAATCCCCAATTTCAAACCCTAGGTTTCGCGACACGTTATTCACCAAATCTAACCATATTTTCTTCCATCTATGATTAAATTGAATACATAAACACCTTCCTATACCTTTAAATTTCATTTTTAATCGGTTCTTTTTTTTTATAAACCCAAGTTTTCATCACTCCCCATGGCTAATGAAGGGCCTTTAAAACCAAACATACAAGTAAAATAGAGGACTGGCAGAAGTCCTACTCGTCCCCCCCCAGTTCCTAAGTTCGAGAGGATTCACTTTCCCTATACTATTCTAGTTAAAAGATTCTAGACTCGCTTTATGATGAGAAAGGTAACCGATTCTTTTTATCTTGATTTAGATGATTTTGAGGAATTAGTTGGCTGTAGTAGTAATGTCAAAGAGATGTTAGAACCACAAGAGAATGCTTTGAGTATAGAGGAGAAGATGTAACTAAACTTAGCTAGAATTTTCTACTCTAACATAGAGCTTTCAGTTACTAGGTTGGATAGATTAGTCACCAATATTGGGGGAGTACCTATTGAGTTCAGTGTGGAGGATTTGAATTCTATTCTAGGAACTGAACATGCAGGACTAGAGCTATATGCCTCTGGGAAAGAACTTTAATTTAACCGTTTTTCTCATGTAGATGCAATTAGGACCTTATGTAGACATCAAAATCTTTTTGACGATGTTTTTTCATTGTCTTTTTTAGCTCAATTGTTGCCCTCGCAAATTAGAATTCTTCATAGCATTCTGCAGCATATAGTCACTCCTAGGAAGGGACATAGTAATGAGGTTACTCGATTGGATATTGGTTTGCTTGATTGCCTTTTAAGAAGGTGTCCGGTTAATCTTGGGCATATTATTCTTCGTCACATGCTGACTCCTCCTACAGTGAACAAAAGGCTACTCTTTTATGGTAGCATTATCATTAATATCTTGAGACATTTTAGGATTTCCATTACTGAGCCAGTGTATGCCAAGTCCAAGAGGTTGGGAAGAGAGATTATTCTAGGGATCAATTTTCATATGCATAATAAAGAATGGGTGAAGACCACTTCGTCTAAATACAAATATACTTGAAGCTCCAAAGGATGATCTCATGCCTAACGATATTTATCCCACCGATCTGCTACCTAACTTTAGACTAGGAGCTAGACCTCCAGTCCCATGTCGAGCTATAACTGCACAAGCTAAGGAGCCAGTTGAGTAGAAGGAGCATGATCTGGATATCGAAGTGCCTCTAGCTCCTAAGGATCCTCTAGTTTCTGAGGGCTTGGTGCAACAGTTACTTGGAAAGGTTCGGACTCTTTTTGAGTAGTAGCGACAACTCTAATCTTAGTTGAAGGCAGTTCAAACTTAGCAACAGTAGATTTTGGATGGTCAACAATGCATTCTCTTGGTACTTAGTTTCTCTCCTACTGGATCCTTGTCTCCGCCCCCTCATTAGTTTTTGTCTTTATGATTTTCACACATATATTACTGCACTCATTATGTCATATTTTGGATGATATCATTGCCATATGTATTTTCTATAATGATATTCGGATTGTATAGTTATTTCCAATTTAAATTGATGATTTTGATGATTAATGATTGATGATTATATGTATCTTGATTGTTAGGTTAAATATTGCTATTGGTGTCAATGTGCAAGTGTACACAACAAGTAATAAAGTGATGAGTATTCAAGATCATCTCCACAGGGACTGATGTTATCAAATTTGCTACAGCAATCTTAACAGTGCAGATTTTGTGCTAAAATAAAATAAAACTAATATACTAACTAAAATAAAAACGTAATAAATAAAATGCAACAAAGTCAATTATCACGTCAAACTTAAGGATAAAATCAATGGGAATATAGAGTAATTGAGTGAATAAACTCTCTTAATAGTCTTGACTATTTTCTAATGGTTGTCTCGGTTGTTGCAGCATCTATTACAGCACTGGGCAAAATCTTTATGCATCTTTAGCCGTCGCATATTGAATATCTTATATCTATATGTAACCTAACAGTGATCAATTGTTATGCCAACATAAGATATATCATTATACGCTTAGGTTCTATTATGTGAATCCTTGTGTCTAGTTCATCACTAATTTTAGATTAAGCATGACCCTTTTAGGATAAGTTAAACTCAATCTAGGAAACTCAATCTAAAACCAAGTATTGCTCTGATATGTTCAACTAAAATAGGCCCTTTTGCGGCTCTCTCCTGACTTGTATCATTAAATGAGTGATCAACCGAAATAATGAATAAAAATAAATACTATCAAAACAAACTGCTACAGCAAACATGCAGCAACACATATATTCAGCCAATAAACCATCAAGATTGTTTATCACTCAATCGCAAATAAATTTAGTTCAAGGTTTGTAAAAGAAAAATAAAGAACAAAGTTTCAGCCATGAAACACGTCCCTAAAAATAAATAAAAAATGAGAAAACAAGAGAAGAATAAGAAGGATTGAGCTTCCAATTGATTTTTGCAAATTCTCCTCTTGTGCAGCTCTTAATCTCTCTCTTGAATCTTGTATTTCTTTTGTTTCTTTTTTTTCTCCTTGGGTGGGTGACGGACCTCTTTAATCCTTATGATGTGTGCTTCTTTTATAGTTAAAAATTAGGGTAAACGGAACCCAAGGGCACGTATAATTCAGATTAGGAAATAGCATGTAATTCTGCAAGTATCCCGCATGGAATTTTCTCTATCATTGTTCCAAGATTGCTACAGCAATGGTTACTACAGCAACAGCTACAACAACTTCAATATTCCAGATTTATTTCAATTATTTTATAGCTATGTTCTTCCTCCTTTTTGCCAGCCTATTGCATCAGCATTCCTTCCATGAATTATAAGCTTCTGAAAACTTACAATTATGCACACAATTGGAGCACGAATTACTTTAAATCAAGCAAAACTTATTAAGACTAAACGAAAATGAATATTTATGTAAAATGTAGCAAAAATGTAATAAAAACACATCATTTACTTTCTAAGTGATCTTGATTTAAGTTTAGAATTGCCATAATAACTCGTATTTCATAAAGTTAGCAAATACCATTTTGTGTTGTCACTTGGATTTTGATGAAGTTGAGATAATTTGATTTGTTGTTGGAGTTTAGTTAGTGTGAGAATATTTTGAGGTGTTTTAAACATTTTTTTTTGTATTTGAGTATATGCTCATTTTTAAGGATAGATCCTGCAAAAATGTTTTCTCACATATTGGTAATATCTTTCACTTATCTCTTTAGTCTTCTTGTTTCTTTTCTTTTTTATGATGAAGGGGGAGATAGATTCTTATAATGTTGTAACAATGATTAATTGTATAAATATACTTTTGGTTAAAAATTGATTGGCCATATACTAAGGGGGATCATATATTTAGGGGGAGTAAAATTGCATAATCTTTTCCTAATATCTTGTAAGGTTTGTCATCATCAAAAAGAGTGAGAATGTTAACAGGTATGTATCCATAATAATGAGTTTGATAATAACAAACATGTTTTACATTGATTATGTTTCAAAAATTCTTTAATCGGATCAAAATATTTAAGTCGTATCAACATAGACCCTCACACAATTTGTATCAAAATTGAGATATCTAATGGAAATATCATTTTGCATATAATAAAATGATGTTATTGAAACTACACACTATAATCGAAACTCTTTTTTCAAATGCAAATTAAAACAAAACAAAATTTTCATTAGCAAAGTTACTGAAACCGATTTAACAATTTCAAATAGCAAACTAAAACATCCAAAGAGCATATGAAAGAAATTCATACCTCTTTGTAAATAAAATCATTGTCAATATTGTTTTGCAACTTCATCAAATCGATATGAATCACTTTATATATGTTATACGTATTTAAAAGTAAGGAATATCAATTTAAGGTTTAACAAAAATATGTTGAATGATAAAGATTCAAATTTTACTTCTTTTTTTAATATATATTAATGTCTATAATTGTAATTTGATTTAGGGGTATTTTTAATCATTCAAAATTATTTTCAAAAACGGATTTAATGATTAGTTTTGTAGGTTCAAATAGCATGACCCTCTTAGATGTGTATGCTGAAAAAAGGTGAGAAATTTGGGTAGTCTGATTAAGGCTTTCTAGCCTAAATAAATAAACCAATTGACCAAGTCAAGACTTCCATGACATCATATTATGGGAAAAGCTAAAAAATAAGTTAAAAATTAGTGATACTAGAACCCTTTAATTTATTTCAACATCCCTACTTCTAATTGTTTTTATGAATTTATTAAAATAAATGTGGATGTTCATCACTTACATTGCTCGGTCTTTCCACTAGCAGCTCTTTGCTTCGCCATATCTGCCACTATCTCACAAGAAGTTATGATCTATAATGTTTCCGTAAATTTCACGTAATGCTTGTATAAGTATATAAGGAGAACTCGTCTCTTTGTTTTAGACACACTTGGAATAAATAAAATCATTATATAATACATTGCTCTCTTATTTAGCTCTTTATTTTGTGTTGCTTCTTTATCTTGTGTTGTTGGCTAATAGGTTTTCTAGCAATTTATCAGCTCAGGACTTCAATCATGAATTAATTCTTTTGTTTCTTATTTCTAGCAATTTTAATTATTATATAACTATATTTTTTTTTATCAATGATAGCATGTTGTATAAGCTATTATTATCATATATGTGTTGGCATTAAAATTGCTTTTCTAAGGCTACATTAACATTGCTTTTCTAGATTTTTTTGTCTCTTGAAATATGCACAATTGTTGGTATAAAATTTGAAAATGAATTTTGTTACATGAATAGCATGATGTGCGATGGTTACAGAATTTTACTATGATTATATTACTGTGAGTGATTATATGACATATGTAATATTTACTTGTTAATAATGAATCAATTATTTACCTTTGTTAATAGCTATCCGAAAATGTTAAACCTTGCAAAACTTGAATTTGTGGCACTTGAGATCTCTGCCAAAATTATCTATCATGGGTCTCGGATGCTGAAACCCGTCTTGATGTAATGAATCTTGGAGATACTTGTCACGCCAAATTCCCATAATCTTAAATTATGGAAATTTTATTTTTTTAGAATTGTAAATGGCATTGTTACCCTTATTAATAAGGATAGTTAAATTCATAATTAGGATTCATGGGGTAATTTTGGAAAATATTTATTCTTTCCAAAATTAATAGAGTTCCCTAAGGTTCCCTATAAATTCACACTTTTTGCTTATTTTTCCAGAGCGGTAAATTCAAGCTTTCTTTTTGAATTTCTCTCAGCTGCTCATCGCTCTTTTCTCATACCTTAGAATTTGAAATCTTGCTTAGGAGAGAGAGTTTTAACAAATGGTAAGCCTTACTATCCCTATGCTCTACTTGATTTCTAATCGTTGTGCTCTATTAAAGGCTTCGTTTCATGATTTTAGAATATTACAGGCTTCTTGGCATGATTTAGGATGTGTTTAATTCGTGTTTAGTGAGTTAGTTATTGTTGAGTCCCTTTATTAACCCAGGACAAAATAATTACACTGAATAGTTTTTGGACATAATGGATATTTCTTAATAAAACATATTTAAAGATGATTCTTGAAAATTTCTTACTTTTATATGAACAAGACATGTGAGGCTTATTGAATAAATTTTGTTTCATCATATTTAACTTTGCTTTCGATTTTATATGGATGCACTGGAAAACTGAGATTGATGCACTGGAAAACTGTGATTTCAGTAGAATGACCAAATTTACAAAATTATTTATATTGCCGAACGAACTCAAAAAATACAAAAATTTTACTAGTACTTCCAATTTTAATTTCATAATTTTCTGATTAATCTATAATTTTATAAAAATCTCGGAACCCAAACTATTTCATTAAAGAACTACGAGATAGTTTCTAACTTATCAAGAAACAAATAGTTTTGAAAATGCTTTTGGTATCGGATCCTGCTAAAAATTTTGTGGGAGATACCCATGGATGTTCAGAATAGTTTTGTGTAATATTTTATGATTCTGATTATTAGATTAAGAGTTAATATTTGGAGAATTAGACTTTTACGAGTATGAATTAAAAAATCAAGTTCTTAGAATAAGTCGTTAATAATTTTGTCTTATATTTGTTTAAGGTGTTGGAGGTATTTGAAGTTAGTAGAGGCTTAGAGGTGTGTTTAAATCATTGCTTTTATCACGGTAAGCAACATCATTCCTAATGCATTTGATATGTAAGATTATTTTGATGCTATTATAAGTACATGTGTTTTTGTAGTTCTTTAAAAATTAATTGATTTTCATAACAAAATTAGTTTATGTAAATGTTTTCAAAACTGAAAAACTTTGTTATTTTTATGGTTTTAACAAATATTATGAATGCCTTCAAATGTATTATTTATTTTGCAAATTATTATCTTTTATGAAATTATCCATAAAATGCGTGCAAGCTTAAAATCATTGTTATGTTCTTTTAAGAATCTAATATGAATGTTTTGTGAAATACTAGTTATGTAACCCAAGAGGAGGGTGGTTGGGTTTTTAAAACTTAAGCTAAGCAATCCTCACAATAATTTAATCTAATGCCTCAATAAAATCAGAAACAATAAATGTAACAATGCTAAAAAAATAAAATAGTAAGGGAAGAGAAAGCAAACACAAAAAATTTTCATGGTTCGGCAATTCCCGCCTACGTCAACCCCTCCAAGCAAAACAAGCTAGAGGATTTCACTATCCAAGCCACCTAAGCTTCAAGTTCTTACAATTGACTTCTAAGGTTTCAATTGACCTTTACAACAAAAGATTATCCCTTAATCTCTTAATCCAAGTGTTTGTCTCACTCAAATTCTTACAAATTTGATAGAGAACTAGAGATTACAACAAATAACTCTCTTTTAGAATAGATATACAAATGATAGCATAATGGTGATTTAATATATGATGATTTGTGAAATGGAGCTCAAAATATGATGTATGCTCTTGTTCTTGCCTAAAAAAGTTCCTAAAATTGAATTGGATTTAAATTTATATAGTCTTTGACACAAAAATTAGCCATTATGGATAAAACCAGTAACCAAGAGGCTAGCCTCTTAATTAGCCAGATTGCCGCTTAGCATAGTACAAGTTACCGTTGCAATTTGAATTTTGCTAAAGTGATGCTATAGTAACACTATTTTCTAAAATTATATTTTTGCCCAAGACTTTATGTAATTTGACTATGGCTCAAAACGTCATAAAACTTTGTGAACATATCCAATTTCAAAATTTCTAAATAATGCTCGTTATCCCACAAAATATTCTAAAATTGTGCTATAGTTCAAAACTTTATAATATTTTTTTTAAAAAAGAGGTTCTTTTTAGAAATTTAACATAATGCTTATTGATTTCAAAGTTCTCAAAACTTTTTCAATTTAATTTAAAATTTGAAAAATGCTCAAATCCACAAAATGCTTTATCTTATAAATATAAAATATTTTAGTTTATAAAAATTAATAATTTATTAAATAAAATCTTTAGCTTCTCAAATACTAAACTATGCATATATTAGATGATACTGGCTTTAGAAGAATTTGTCACTATAATGACTCTATTGAGCTAAACTTTGTTCTTGGTCAAGTTGTTGTCTATTGAGTGTCTTAAGCTCAATTTCACTTTATTCACTTGCATAAAAATTTTCCTTCAAGAACTAGTGAAAATGTGAAATACAGTATTTATCATATCACTTAAGACACATATTATTATCACCAAAATTACAATGTGTGTAGCCCTTTAGGCTAACATTTTGTTCACTTATTTGATCAAGATTATTTATGAAAATTTGTGCAGGGGTCACCTCTTGAAGCTATATGGGACCATCTCTTGAGGACCAGAGTGTCACGAAATGCAACATGCAAGTCGTTATATATGAAAAATTGAATTTAAATATTTTGGCTTATTGTTCATGGTTATTTATATTATGATTCTAATCATATTGAATGATATATATTTGCACTGAACCAGTAATGAGTTTCTGTTCTGAATGTGTACACAATATTCTAATTATATTTCTATTTTTGGCTGGGCCACTAGGAGTATAGATGACATTATGTGAAATGAGTTAAACTTTTGGTTTATAAATATATATGCTATACGATTTACTCCCTTGATTAATTATGTTTTTAGTATTTTGAAATATTATGAATTTATGTCATCTTGTTGTAATATGTCGTTTTACAAAATTTATGATTTATAACGTATGTTTTGACAAAAAATAGGTCTTGTAATATTTTGGGTACCCAATAAGTATAGTGTGTTGGGAATGGTTTTACTTATTAAGTTGATGGCTCACCCATCGTCATTACTTTTTGTAGATTGAGTAGTTTCTTGAGAGGTGTGCTTATCTTTAGAGCAAGAGATTTACTTACTTTTGGCTACTTGAATAAGAAATGATGAATTCTTGTTTCATTTAAGTTTGTTTATCTTATGAGCATGAAATTAGAGGTTTTGAGACCTATGTTATATTTATGTCTTGTTCGACTTGTGAAATTATTGAATTGGTTAACAAAATTTGAGGTATTTCAGTTCAAGGTTTCTTGTGTAAATATTATAATTTGTGAGTAAATTAATTTACCGCGTGCTCCACACATGTTTGATTTGGGTGCTACAATACTATTAAGGAAAATAATGATGCATTAACACAAGATCGTGCCAAGGCGATGATTTTTCTTCGCCATTATCTTCATGAACAATTGAAAAGTGGGTCTCTTTTGGTCAAAGAACCATCTATCCTTTGGGATTGTCTTAATGAAAGATATAATCACAAAAAAAAAACTATTATACTTCCAAAAGCTCATTACAATTGTATGATTACAAGATTTTAAATCTCTCAGTCAATATAATTCTGCATTATTCAAAATTGTTTCTCAATTAAAATTGTGTGCTGTGGAAATTATTGATATATATTTGCTGGAAAAGACATTATCTACTTTTCATCCTTCAAATTTGCTCTTGCAGCAGCAACATTGAGAGTTGAAATTTAGAAAGTATTCTAAATTAGTCTCATGTCTTTTAGTGGCTAAAAAAATAATAAACTTTTATTGAAAAACCATTAGTCTCATTTGATTGGATATATACCTCTCCCTAAAGTGAATGGTAGTTCAACCAATAATTGTGGTGCTAATCAAGGCCATGGAAGTTATAACAAGAAATATTGATCAAACCACTCGAAGTGGAATAATAATAATGAGAAGTAAGAAAAGATCCATGAAAGAAATCTCCTAAGGATCATGAAAATGTTTGCTTCAGATGTGATACAAAAGAACATCGATCTCATATTACACCAAAACATTTAGTTGATCTTTAGCAAGCATCGAAAAAGGTAAAAGGAAAAGAAAATGGGACACATTTCATTAATCATGAAAGTCCAATTGATATAACTCATTTGAATGTTTTAGATTTTATTGAAGATCCAAATGGCAAAATTGATCATATCATTTGTGACGGACATGTGAAGAACCGAATAAAAGTGATATATTTTGAAGTGTGCTTTTAAACTGTAGTGTGTTTCGAATTTAAAAAATTATTGGTGTGTTTTAAGGTTTGGTGTGTTTAAATTTAAGTTGAAAGAGTGTTTATTATTTTCAATTTTTTTGAGAGTTTGGTGTGTAATTTTTCAATTCCCCTAATAAAATAGTTTCTATAATGTTTTCTTCATATTATTTGAATATTCTTTATACTCAATTGATTTATTTTATAACCACGTGTGAAGATAAAAAATGAATTTAAACAATCAATTGGTGAATAATGAAGATGGATGTTTGGTAGATAGTGCGACAACGCACATAATTCTACAAAATAAAAAATACTTTCTTAATTTAATATTAAAAAACTAATTTTAATACAATATTTGGTTTTGTTAACCTAATTAAAGGTAATATTATGTTACCAAATGGTACAAAATTACAAATAAATGATGCTTTAGACTCCAGCAGATCCAACAGAAATCTATTTAGTTTCAAGGATATTTGTCAAAATAGATACTACATTGAAATATCTACTTAACATAATTCTAAATTTCTTTCCATTACTTCAACTATTTCATGCCAAAAGCATGTATTGGAAAAATTATCTTCTCTTTCTTTTGGGTTATATCATATAAATATAAGAGCAATAAAAATAATTTTACAATGGACTTGAAGTTCTTTGATCTAAAGATTTTTAAACTTTGGCGTGATCGACTTAGGTATCCTAGATCATTCATGATTTGTAGTATTATAAAAAATTCACATGCACATAATTTAAAGAACCAGAAGATTCTTTTACCAATTGAAAGTGCATGTGTTGCTTGTTTTCAAGAGAAATAAATAATTCAACTATCTCCAATGAAAGTAAGTCTTGAATCTCCTAAATTTCTAAAATGAATCGAAGGGGGTATATGTGGCCCTATACATCAAGTTGTGAACCTTTCTGTTATTTCATGGTCTTAATAGATGCATCAACTAGATGGTCACGCGTCTTTTTACTTTCTAATCGCGATTCTGCATTGCTAGATTTCTTGCTCAAATAATTAGATTAAGAGCACAATTTACTAATTTTCCTACTAAAAAAATTAGATTTGATAATTTTGGTAATTTACATCTAAATTTTTTAATTATTATTGCATGTCTATTGGAGTTTATGTTGAACATTCTATTGTACACACTCATACACAAAATGGTTTAGCTAAATCTTTAATTCAGCATTTACAATTAATTGCACGACCAATAATTCTTAGATTAAATTTGCCTTTTTCATGTTGAGGGCACGCAGTACCACATGTTACAATATTAATTCACGTTCGCCGAAGTTCTTATCAGACACATTCATCTTGACAACTTGTTTCTGGCCAACAACCAAATATTTCTCATTCGAAAATTTTGGATGTGCTATTGAATGCCCCAATTGCTTTCCCACAAAGAAATAAAATGGGTTTGCAATGAAGACTAGGAATTTATGTTGGTTTTGATTATTCATCAATAATTAGGTATCTTGAACCTTTAACTAGAGACCTTTTTAAAGCGAGATTTGTAGATTGCCATTTCAATAAACAAGTTTTCCCATCATTAGGGGAGAAAAGACAAAAATAAATTATCGATGTGAAATTACATTGTATACATCGTCATTATCTTATCTTTATCCCTGTACAAATCAATGAGAACTTGAAGTTCAAAGTATCATTCATTTATAAAATATTACAAACCAAATTCTTGAGCCATTTACTGAATCAAGAAAAATAATAGAATCAATATTCTAGTTGAAAATGTCCTAACACTTGTTAAGATTCATGAAGGGCAACACGACCAAACTAATGAAAGTAAAGCACAACTGAAATGTGGAAGACCAATTAGCTCAAACGCAAAAAATTCCCCGAAAGAGAAAAACAAAAACAAACTGAAAATAGCACTCCAGAAGAGTCATTGCCTACTAATCAAATAATAGAGATTGATCAATCAAATAATATTCATCCCATTGACCCGGAAGAAAAACATTTGCCAATAACTAAAGATTTCTAAAGACACACAAAATAATGAAATTACTATTGGCTTTATTAGTATAGAAAATCATGGGATCAAAATAAAATAATTATTGATTATATGTTTTCATTTATTGTTGCTCTTAGTATCATAACTGGTGATGAGGATCCTAATCCAAAAACTATTGAAGAGTGTCGACATAGAAATGATTAGTCGAAGTGGAAAAATATTGTTCAAGTATAGTCATATTCACTTGCAAAACGTATATTTGGACCAGTAGTCCTAACACCTGAAGGTGCCAAACCTATTGGATATTAGCGGATATTGGTTAAAAAATGAAATGAGAAAAATGAGATTGTGAGATATAGAACAAGATTATTAGCACAATATTTTTTTCAAAGACTCGGCATTGATTATAAGGAGACATATTCTTCGGTTATGGATCCAATCATACTTCAATTTATGGTTAGTCTCGAAACCACTAAAGGGAGTGATATACAAATTATGGACGTTATGACTATTTATCTGTATGGTTCTATCGACACATATATTTATATGAAATTCCTTGAAGCATTTAAAATGTTAAAAGCAAATAAATTTAAGTCTCGTAGTTTATATTTTTTGAAACTACAATGATCTTTATATGGATTAAAATAGTCTGGGCTTATATGGAACAGTCGTCTAAGCAACTGTTTCTTGAAAGAAAAATATGTAAATAATTCAATTTTTCATGTTTTTATTAAAAATTTTGAAATTGGATTTGCAATAGTTGCAATATGTGTTGATGATTTGAATCTCATTGGAACTCGTAAAGAGCTTTCAAAAATAGCTTCTTGTTTGAAAAATGAGTTATAAATAAAAGATCTTGGAAAAACAAAATTTAGTCTTGGTTTATCGCTTGATTATTTGCCAAGTGGAATACTCTTATATCAATCAACATATACTAAACAAGTTTTAAAGTGTTTTTATATGGATGAAGCCCATTTATTAAGTACTCCAAGGTGGAATGATCACTTGATGTGGAACAATGTCCATTTTGTCCTAAAAAAGATGGTGAATCAATTTTTCATCTTAAATTACAAGATTTAAGTTCAATTGGTGCACTCATGTATCTTGTAATTGTACTCGACCTGATTTTTTTTTAGTTAATTTATTAACAAGATATAGTTTTGCACCAACTCATAGGCATTGGAATAATGTAAGGCATGTATTTTGCTATATTCATGGAATGATTGACATGGGTTTATTCATCCACAAGCACGTGCCTGTACAGCACGGCACGACACGAGCACATTTCGGTTGGGCATGTGGCATGACATAGCACGCATGTGGGTTAGGCCGGGCTTAGAATTTTAGGCATAGGGGCCTTAAAAGCACGACACAATTAGAGATGAGCTAAGCACAACATAGTGAAAAAGCCCGCTATAAGCACATTTTATTTGTTAATGAAAGTAAACTTAAGATTTTATGATTTTACAAATAATTTGAAGTTACATTTTTTAAATTTATTTAATTCTTAATTTAAAAAAATACTATAATTGATTTATATTTATAATTATTAAATAAATAATTGATCTCATGATTTCAATAAATAAAATTATAAATATCATGATTTTATAAATATACATTAATATTATTGTGAACTATGATCTATAACTTTATGTAAGTCCAAGTTACAATTAAGCTAACCCTTAAGAAAATTTTATTATTATTATCATTGTTAAATATTAAAAAATTACTATAATGTTAAACTTAGGAATTAATATTGCATTCTCTTACTATTATTAGTTTATTATTATTAAATATGGACTTGAGTTTTAAATTTTTGATTCTATTAAATTTAAATAAAGGCATAGACCTAAAAAAGTACATAAACTTGAAAAAAGCACAACAATAACTTGGTATGCTCCTAAAAAATTAAAAAAAAAAGAGAGAGAGAAAAAGCTTAGTGGCTTTTTTTCTTAGGCACAACATGTGTGGGCACAGTACATGTGCCGAGTCGGGCCTAAGCAAAAGAAGTTAGGCACAGTATGGCATGGCCGAAACACATAGTAGGCACTGTACGGTACGGGCACAAGCACGCATGGGCCTTGCTTTTGTGCCAGCCCGACCCACTAGCCATCTCTACCCACAATATTATATGAGGATAATGCAATCTGCATTGGCCAAATTAAATGTGGTTATATAAAAGGTGAGAGGACCAAGGATATATCACCAAAGTTCTATTATACACTTAAGCTTCAAAAGAATGGTGATATATATATTCAACAAATGTTCAAGTGATAATCTTGCAGATTTATTGACAAAATCCCAACCAACTACAACACTTAAAAAAATTGGTACATAAAATTGGGATGTGTCAACTCAAAGATTTTTGTCCAAATCTTGAAGTATCTACGTCAATAAGAGGGAGTATACTTGTTGGGGAAAATAATTTATTTTGAAGAAAATTTATATGTTGTACTTTTTTCCTAACTAGGTTTTTATCCTATAGGATTTTTCCGAACAAGGTTTTAATGACGCAACTTCTCATCTTCAAAATAATTTAATGTACTTTGTTTCTTTTACTAATATTGTTTCCCATAAGGATTTTTCTTAGTAAAGATTCTAATAAGACATTTTTCTTTTGTAATGAACATTCGAGAGCGAGTGTTATGAATTTATTAAAATAAATGTGGATGTTCATAACTTACATCGCTTAGTCTCCCTACTAGTAACCAATCTTTACTTCTCTATAACTTCTACTATCTCACAAGAAGTTATTATCTATAATGTTATCATACCCAATCAATTTCTGCACCCAAATCTCAATTTTTAAAAAAAATTAAACTCATAGGTTTTAATACATTAACCCCAATGTCAGTTTTAATTTTTTTCAAAAACAAAATCGACAACCTTACCTTAATATCAATTAATTCATCAAGCAAACAAAATTGAAAAAAAAAATTAATGCTCACAAATTTCATTCATTTGGTATGGCCCAGCAACCAAAAATTTAAAAGAAGAAAACAAATAAGAACAAGAATAAGGGATCTTAATGGTTCGAACGGCGGTGGTAGAACTGCTTGGGGTGACGACCAAAAGATGAATAGACTAATAAACAACGTCAAACGAGGATGCAATCAAACGTGACGGTTTAAACCGCGGAAGAATGGTGGCGTTTTGAATGGCAAACTGGTGGGATTTTTTTAATAGATCGGGGGTGAAATTTTAATTCTAGCGCTCAAGTGATGAGAGAGCGAGGCAAATGAGGGAAATTTACAATAAAAGCCAAAAAAATTAAACTTTTTTCAACTTTAACCTCTCAAATTTTTTTCTATCATAACTAGTCAAATACCCTATTTTATGACTATATTACCTTCATCACTTTCATCAAATTTACAAATGCATGCCATTTTTTCTTTTTTAACTCTAGTAATTCTAGCAGTTCCACCACTTTTCCCTTTTTAACTTAACAAGCTTCATCACTCAACAAATTTTATCACTCGTAATAAATTAACAAATTTCATCAAACAAGTATTACATAATTAAAGATATAATTATCAATTAGAGAACTTCTTAAGGTTAGTTTATACTCTTACTATAACCTAAACTTTTAATTTATTAATTTTATCATTTGAGTTCGAAATTGAAGTGAGTTTTTATTATAAACGTTGTTATTTTTCATTAATAAAATAATGTGACTTGTTAAAATAGTTAGTTTGAGTTTAAGAAATGAAGATCAATCATTGAAACTCCTGAAAAAGCGAGCAAAACAGAAGCTCAAAACAAGTGAGACAGGTGCCTGTCTCACATAAAACCAGTAGATTTATGTGAGACAAGCACCTATCCTACTTGCATGTCTCACCAAAATAAGTACAACAGGAAAGTGGGACAGGCACTTGTCGCACATATAAACCCACTGGTTTTATGTGAGACAGGCGCATGTCCCACTGTCTGTCTCACTAAATTTGAGCTATTTTCCGAAAATAATAACTTGGGCTACATGTGTCCGTTTTAGGCGTATAATATATTGTTTTGAAGCTTACGATGAAACGAAGCAAATCCAAAATTGTATACTTCATTTCATCCACATAAATGTACTGCATATTCACTTTACTAAGTTTTGTAGCATGAAATCTTATCTCTTTTGTTTTTTTTTATAATTTTTAGGTTTAATGGATTTCGTTGTACTTCAATTATGTTACGACAGTTGGTAGGAGACGTTAGCAGATGGTCATACGGAGTACATGAATGCAAAGAATACATCATTTTTAGTTCGGAAAGATTGTACGTTTCAGTAATTTCTGGCAAGGGTGTATGAAGTTTTACATATAAATCCTAATAAATATAGTTTGACGATGAAGATAAATTTTAGGTTTAGTAATACAATGTATCGTGCATGTTCACTACTTATGGACATATTTAATGATGAAATGGTTAATGTTGTATTGCACATGGCCTCTAATGTGGTCAATTATAGATGCCTCCTTACATTTGTCACCACATATCCTTGAGTTCCGGGCGAAAATCCTGAGCCACTTGTGGAAAGTGAAACTTCGTTTAGAGTAAACGAGTATGTTCCCAATATTGAGGAAGAGGTGTTACCACAACAAATGTCATTCTAGCAACGTTACTCACCAGTCAACGAAAACAATGACATTATTGATGATAATGACATTAAGTTAGCAGATGTTAAAGAAAATGTGTTACCATTAGGGATTTATGTCATCTACCTCATTAAGCAACTTGAAATTGATTTGACAATGATCTTTTCTTCCGTTTAGTACTTTATCAGCAAGTAAAACATGGCGATTTTTAGTGCATCGGTGTCATCCATAGTCTTGAAGTATAAGTTCATAAATCTTTCCTCGAACTAGCCAAGATTTATATCGCGATTCCTGCCTCCAAAGTACTTCTTAAGTAACCTATGCATTGTTTTATACTTCGTTAGGAGGACATTTTTGCCATAGCAAAACCCCGTTACTAGGCACCACTCTTCAATCAGTAGCCATATCAAATAGTCGCCAACTTGAAACCATAACTCATTCTTTTCATTTCCAGCGCCATGGGACACTTGCCGAAGCAATATATTGTGCACAATAACACCACTAAACGGATAGCTTCGGCACTATAGTAAATGCCCAAATATATTGTCTTTGAATAGTTGCAACTGTTGCTTTGTTAA